>JAOTRH010165032.1:0-80332 GCA_034768845.1 Heliamphora exappendiculata
AGGGGGCAATTTCGACCGTCTAAGTAAGATTTTCAAATGGAGACCTTTTGTTTTTAATTTTTTTATGTTTTCTTATTTTTTTGTTTTATTTTTTATTTTTGCTATTTAAGACACACGATTATTGATTAAATTCTCATACTTAATTTTTTTAAATATATCTTCTTTAATTCACTTAATATTTTTTTATAACATAATTGATTTGACTTAAAATTAAGCTACCCAGCCAGAGAGAGAGATCAAGAAATCAATTGCATGAGGAGAAATAAAGCATGTTAAACTCTTCAAACACCGGCAGTACAAGAAAATCAAAGATCACTCCTACAATAGTGTAATCTCGTGCGTCCGACATTGAATGAAAAATTCTATTTTTTATGAGACATTATTTTTTAAAGTTCAATTGCAATTTTTTATTTTTGTATTATATTTTATGGGGAGGTTTTAGTACGTAGGCTTTCTTAAATTTGATCAAATTAACCCTAACTTATTTTATATAATAAATAATATATGCATTGTAATTTATCAGTAATAATTTTTTTATATATAATTAGGCATCCGGGTGAATTTGTGCGCATATCGATTAATTTCAAAATTTTAAAGTTCACAGTTAAATAAATCACCAGTGGCCTCAAAGGATTTGAACTATTGACATTTGGAGAGCAAATCTAATAGCTGACTAGTTGAACTACTCTCAGCATTTTTTTATAAGTAACAATTATTTTTAAGATTCGTGTATAATGACATATATATCGTAAAAAGTCTTATTAGATCTAATAAATGATATATATTTTTAAAACTAATAATAATAATAATATATCATAAATAATATTATAAATTATTGGCGTAATCAAAGTTGGGGGAGGTAGACGATTGTTTAATTAGTCTAAAATATAGACCACCGTGCAAAAGAGACAGTTGTGTATTTCTGAACTTAATTCAAACTTTGCTGCTACAACGCGGTGTTTGGAACGTTTACTTTCTCATGGGAGGAATACAGCTAGAAAACCTCCAAATTAGGTAGCCGAAGGCGGAGGACCTATTAATGGCTGAGTTGACTCAGAACCCCGAAAATCAACGTTGCAAGAAAGAAAAGCGAGATGCTCGGGAGATGATTGGGACTTGTTATCCAAAACAGCTAGCCATGCACATGTTGCCCTAATTGTCTCATCTCGCTTTCAAGTTTCATGCACAAAATGATATATACATAACGGGTTTGACTAAGTGTGTCTTTTGACATAATTTTTAAGTTTGACTTTTAAAAAGTTTAATTTTTTTAATAAAAAAAAATAAAAAAAATAAAAGTGCTTGAGATAATTTTTTGTAATAATTTTTTTATTTTTTTATTTTTTTATTTATTTTATTTTTTATTAAAATATCTAAAATACCTTTACTTTTAGTTTTTAAGTTGTAGTGCTTGAGATATTAGCACAATTTTTTTTGTTTTTTGTGAGTAGGGTTAACTTTTTATGTAAAGGTATTAAAATAATTTTGTTTAAAAAAAAGTTGGGGTGCTTGAGATATGTATTGGTTTTTTTTTATTAGATTAAGAGATGAAAAAAAATAATTTTTTTTAAAAACCAAACAGTGTAGCTTAAAAGCTAATTTTTTTTTAATAAAAAAATCAGTTCAAAAGCTATCTCAAACATACTATAATATCACACGATATCATAAGTAAGTGGTGTTTGGCAAAGCTACTCTTAGTAGCCTATAAATTGTAATTTATTGTAGTAAAAATTGTGAGTGTTTAAAAAATTTATAACTTATAGTTAAAATTATTAGTAAAAAGCTAAAAACTACCATTCCCAAACACCCTCGTAATATGATCAACAATAATGTTACGATAATTAAATTAATTTATTAAATAATGTGGCACAATTACAAAATTGATATAATGAATCTTATACAAACTCTACTTGTATTTAGTACTTTTTTGTGTGTGGATATTTTGAAGTGGCCAAACTAACTCTACTTGTGTTTGACACTTTTTTTTATGATATCTCACTTTCAAGTTTCATGGAAAAAAAAAAAAGACATACCCATGAGGGGTTTGACTAGTATCACACAATATCATAAGTAAAATAATTTGATTAGTAATAATTTTACGGTGATTAATTTAATTTATTAAATAATATGGTATAATTACAAAATTTATATAATGACTCTAACATAAACTCTACCTGTATTGAACACTTTTTTATGTCTTAAAGTGTCTTCTGGCCAACTCTACTTGAATATACACTTTTTTTAGGGTGTCTAGACTAATTCCAATGTCTAATAGTGGAGGCTCAATTAAGAAAGCTTACGAGCAAGTTTTAGCAATGGCTGAGGGGTGTCCTGGTATCGGAGCTGAAAATGGCTGGGATGGAAAGTTCAGCTCACATGGGAAGCAATGGGAGGGCGTAGGGAAAGGTAAAGATGTTGAGGGAAGAGGTAATGACTGGGATGGCTATGCTTCAAGGAGGGTGGTTGATGTCTTCGGAACTCAAAGTCTCAAACGGAACTCATCTACAATCTTCGTAGATAATATCCCAGATTTACATAGTATCTGGTAATGAAATATCTTCAAACAATGTGGCCCAGTGGCGGATGCATTCATCCTAAGAAAGAGGAGGCAGTAAAGTAATTAATTCAAGGTTTGGCTTTGTACTGTTCTGGGAGCCCATGGATGTAACTAGGGCTGTCATGAAGTATAATGGTGCGTGGTGATTGGACAAGAGGCTAGCTGTCAGTAAAGTTGGACCTGGCTCGTATAAGAGTAAATACCAGATGCGATCCAAATCCAGAATGCTGTGGGGGGGAAATTTTAGAGGAGTTGACACTCCCGCAGTGATATAGCCACACTTCAAAGAACCTAAAGAGGATGAAGTTGATATGATACATGAGGAGGTTATTGTGGCCACTAAGGTGGATGAAGAATAGATAAAATGTTGTACGGTGGATTTAGTTAGAGACAATAGATTGTTAGCAAGTGTGCAAGAAGCTACTCCAGTTCCTTGATCTAGAGGTGAGAAAGTATTTCATGTCCAATGCCAGGGATTAGCTGGGAACTTGGTTCGAAGTAGTCGACGACTGGTACTATAGGGAATCAAACTCTTTTAGAAGAGTGTGGGTGCATGTTGAGGGAGTCCCCCTCTATGCTTGGAATGAAACAACTTTCATGAGCATTGGTGGCAAGTGGGGCGAAGTGATTGGTGCGGATGAGAAGACCACAAATAGGAGTGACATTGAAGTGGGGAGGGTCCTAATTTCTACCCAGTCTGAAAAACTTATCAACAGCTCTTGTAAACTCGAGGTGGGAAGATTCATCTATTTTATCAAGTGTAGAGAATAGAGCTATTAGAGATTATTTCTGTGGGGTAATTCATTTACTGATAAAGATGCTATCAGAACCTTAAATCCAATTGAGGTGATCAGGGGAATGGGGATTATGGTAGCCAAGCTGATAAGTATGAAGAGTAGCTTCATAGTGATCCATCTACTGAAGGACAACCTCTGTTCAGCCATGGTGGATAAGACTCTGTGGGGAAGACAATTGATGATGTGGCATTACTAAGCCAAGTTGAGGAGACCACTTTGGATGGGAATACCGAGAATTGAAATGTAAGCTTAAAAGGGGAAAGTTCAACAGGGGTAGGAGATGGTAATGCTGAGAACCCCAGTGTTAGCATGAAAAGAGTGAGCTTGGCAGTGGAAGATTCATAATAACATTGAGCTGTGAATTAATTTATATAGTTAGTATAAAATTAATTATCCTAATATGTCTCGTTCAATACACACAAAGTGCACCAGCACAAAGAGTCGAAACAATAGACGACTCTAATATTTATTTTCCGTAATCAAGACAGACCTATAAAACTTTGTGCTACAGTTATACCGATGGTATGTCCATTTCAATCTAAACTAAGAACATAAAACTTATATTCTGCAAGAACCTAAAATCTGATCTTTTGTATGTAAACAGTACTTTACACACTAGATTAAATACTATACAGAATATTGAATATCCATGCATACTATTAAAGAAATGATACACATATATTACTCATAAAAATTCTTATAAAATAAAAAATTAATTTTATTAAGATAAAATTAAATACTAAAAACATAATTTTTAATATACCAATCCTAATAAAGTCTGCCCAGCAATTTTCTCGAATTATTAGTGTGGTGGAAAAGGGTAGCAGGGTGGAGGTTGGCCAAGCAAATTTGGTCCAATGTAGTTTATGTTGCCATCTAGTTTATTTGAATGGCTAGGAATAGGAAGATTTTTTGCTAGGAGGAAGTGGAATAGAGCTCGGCTGTGGAGGAGGCCAAACTCAAAGCAGCTTTTTGGTCTAAAGCTAATCTGGACCCTACAGCCTTCTCTATCCACGACTTCCTAAATAACATTGAAGCAGTAAAGAAGCTGAAACTGAAGAAAGTTGCTAGATGTTGAGGCTTATCTTCTGTTGGTGGGCTGCTCTGAGCTGGGTGAGTTTTGTTCGTGGATTGATGGCTACCGATGTTGCTGTGCATGCTTTGTCTTGGCCTCAGTTGGAAAGGATGATGGTTCTACTGCTGGGTGTGCTATTGGTCATACTGTAGCTTCTGTGGTTTTGTGGGTGTGCTCTGCTAATTGACTAGCAAGTGTCTCTATGTAAAAGAGGTCCTGAGCGCGGGTGCACTTATTACTGCTCTTCTAATGACATTTTTGCTAATTGGGTGCGGCTGGGGGTGAGTTGTTGAAAGATGGGTGCTGGTGCTGGTCTTTAAAGCCTTTAGTTATTTGATCATGATTTTGTATGAGGTGGGTTTGGTGGTGTAGAAGCTATAACTGATTGGCGTCCTGTTGCTTCCATCCTATTGGGTTGGCAAGTAGGGGTGATGCTGATTTTGCTGTGGCTTTTACTGTTTGAGTGCTGCTGATGCTGAGTTATAACACTTTTTTTAATATCTCAGAGTGCCCGAGACAACTCTACTTGTACTTAATAATTTTTTTATATCTCGGGTCAATTTTATTTTCTATTAGCAAAGGCCCAATTAAACTAAAGTAAATGTAAAATTTTGTACAAATTAACCCCAAAGAGTTAATAATACGTTTCAAAAACTTTGAAGACATTCAAAGAGACAAACTCCCAAATCTCAAGTCATCACCACTAAACTTGTGATTGTTATTGTAACATAGATTAATTAATTCGGCAAACTAATATGGTCGGCATAGTATGCATGGTTAGTAAATATTTTTCTAAATATATACAGAAGTACATATAATATACATGTATATATATATATATATATATGGAGGGGATAGAATTTCCTAAAAGATATAAAATTTTATTTTTTCAAAAAGATAACATCACATCTTTAATATAATTGTAATATGCATAGATTTTCTTAAAAAGTTAATTTTAAAAAATAATTAGTATTTTTATGAAAAAAATGCTCTTACTTTAAAAGTAAGGGTACGCAATCATATATGTATACAAGCATTATATTATTTTTCACCATTATTATGGCTAAATTAAGGATTGGAGTGCCTCTGACCGATTATATTGGTCAAGACACTAACGGTGCTCTTATTTTGTAGGATTTCAGAATTCGCGGCATGATAAGCCTTTTTTGTTGAGAACATTCTATCTTTATGTAGTTGTATAATTTTTTCCCAATAATATATATACTATAATATAATTAATAGATATATTAGTGCGATTCTATTTTTTGGGTGGTAGGGTCAATCGATCTCAAAAAAAATAAAATGGTAATTATTAGGACATATTTTTCAACTATTTTATAATTGACATAATTAAAAATATGATTAAATCTAATTATGAGGCAAAAAGATGATATAATTTTTTTTCCAAAATTTCAAAGCCTATTCAAGCTTTCGCATTCAAGATGTTACTTTTTACATCAAGTTTTTATTTTATTTTCACCACTACACGAATTATGTTCTTGTTATTTACGTAATTATTGTCTTACTTTTGAATTTTTTTATTTTTTTATTTTTATTAATATTATTTTGTTTAGTTTAAACAATAAGAATAAGTTTATAAAACAATCGACCTAAGTATAAGATTCATCTCTTAATATCTTTACTCAAAAAATTATGTTGATATATAAAAGGGATTTTTAGTCAAAAATTTAAAAAAAATAAATTTTAACGTGCAAGTTCTATCAACAAAAATTTTAACGCGTAAAATTTCATTACGTGATTTTTTTCAAAAAATACTTTGCAAATAGATAAATTTATCTGTTTTGCATGTCTTTTCAAAATACGTATAAACAATACAGATAAATTTATATATTTGCATAGTTATGCATAACAGATAAATTTATCTATTTTGCATATCAACACAGATAATACAAATAAATAAATTTATCTGTGTTCTTTATACGTGCTTTCAATAAGACAGATAAATTTATCCATATTCTTTACACATACTTTTAATAAAATAATAGATAAATTTATCTGTGTTCTTAATATATATTTTGAAAAAGTACAGATAAATTTATCTGTGTTTTTTTATACGTGCTTTTAATTAGACAGATAAATTTATATGTGTTCTTTATACGTGCTTTCAATAAGATAGATAAATTTATCTGTGTTCTTTACACGTATTTTTAATAAAATAATAGATAAATTTATCTGTATTCTTTATATATATTTTAAAAAGTCACACAAATAAATTTATCTGTATTCTTTATACGTGTTTTTAATAAGACAGATAAATTTATCTGTATTCTTTACATATATTTTTAATAAAAAACAGATAAATTTATCTGCATTCTTCATACATGTTTTGAAAATGCACAAATAAATTTATCTATGTTATGGTATTTTTGTGCTAAAAAGACCTTGCATGTTAAAAATTTTATGCGGATGAACCTTACTAGTTAAAAATTTTTATACTGAATAAAAAATAATAAACGACTATAAATTAAATTATTCACCATTCTTTTGTATATAAAATTGTGTCGGTATCGAAAACAATTCATATTAATTGAAAAGCTGTTGAAACTGTTAATGAGGCTATTAATGCACGACTTTAGGATATGAAATATGGGAAGATGATAAGGAAATATATCTATGGATTTGGTTCGACAACGACCACACTGCAGTTTGGGATATCTTTTTTTAAGTTGATATTTTTTGTATTATATTTGGAATTTTTAATTAATTTTTTAATTTTTTAATTTTTTAATTTTTTACTGATGAGTATTTTAAAAAGTATATCTATTTGATTAATATTTTGAAAATTTTTAAATATAAAAAGATATATATTAACAAGCTATCCCATATGAAGTATCATTAGGTAATATGATAAAGAAAAATAAAGGATAAATTACTTTTACTTTCCTTCTGGGAGCAATTTTACTTGATTGGTGTAGATATTATATCATTTAATTAAGGATAAAAAGTAAAATTAGCATCTTTCTGATAAAATTGATAAGGGAGGTCAGTATAATTTTAAAAACTTGATAGGAAACTATTTGTATTTTCAATGAACCTCAATAGAGATAAATGTAATTTACGAAAAAAATAAAAATTCATGGATTTGGTTTGACGAAAGGAAGGTTTCAACCTGTTTGGGACCGAAGGCTTTTTACTTTTTTGGAAGTTTCATATTGCAATTTTCAAAATTTGGGTGAGCTTAAAGGGTGAAGTGACTTGGTCTTGATAATCATGAAAGTCACAAAATAAATATTGTATTTTTTAAAAAACTGCTCTTATAAATTTGAAATTAAAAAGGTATTGATGGAAATTATGGACAAATTTAAAAAGTAAGATAATTGATCTTCACTTTTACAAAAAAATTAAATTTTTTCTGTATAAGTTTTGAAAAAACAACAAGTAAAAAATTTGCAAGCTTAGAAAAGCTGTACGATAAAATTTACTTTTCATCAAATTCTTGAATTTTATTTTATAGACAAACTTTAAAATAAAGTTTAATTTTTTTCTCTTTACACATTTTTCATCGCTATCGTGCTAATCAAATGAACCCTTAGATCATGTTTCGTTGAAGGACTAAATTCATAGGATTAATAATTTATTTGAATTATACATGAAATATATTATAGACAGGATTAATAGAGTAATTTGTTATTTACGTATTGAACAATATTTGATAAATAATTCATTGTTTAGTTTGACTTTATTTATGTGGGCCAAATTAATTAAATATCTTAACGTATGTAAACACTCTTAAATTTTATTGTTTATTTGGTATTATTTACGTGAAATTAAATATCATAACGCACGTAAACACCCTTAAATAGAGTTGCAATGTGATTGTAAGGGCAATTTATCTTTGGATTAATTGAGTTTTAATCCTTTTTAAGAGGTTATAAGAGTTTTAGTTATGCTATTATTTATATTTAAAGTTTAGACTTTTGTCATTTAAAAAAAAAAATCCATCATGGCTGTGGGATTTAATATATTTCATGAATAGGATATTAATTTAGTTGATTGGGTTTTTAAAAATTTCTTAAATTGGCTAAATAAATAAAAATATTTTCGAGACTATTAGAAAATAATCCAATCCCATCCCAACAATACTCCAACCAAAGGGAGCCTTAATGTATAACAGGTGGGACGGCTGGAGTGATACGTACCCAAGAGGATTAAATGCAAACTTCCCATGAGCCTTGTCGGGTCAACTCTAGGCCACGTTTGGACTAAAGTTTAGAGATTTTGTTTATTTTTGTGTTTTTTTGATTTTTTTTTTTTATATTTTTAACCAAAGCTTTTAATATTTTAAGTCATCTTGATCAGATGAACTGAAAAGCTAAAAAACTTGATGAAAATATATAAAATTCACTAATGACAAAAATAAATAACATTAAATTTAGTTTCTTGACTTATTTTATTTTATTTTTTAAAAAAAATTTTCTAAAATTATGAATAGAATATTTTATCTTTTTAAATTGTCTATTAAAAAATATATTATTTTAATTAAATAATTAAAAAATTATTAAAAATAAAAATATATAAAATAAAATTATAAATAAATAAAAGTGAAACGCGGTACGAAACCGCTATACTCATGGCGGGCCAATGCCTCAAAAGTCCAAAATTGCCCACTAATGTTCAATTCAAGAGTCAATACCAAACCAACGGACATTGATTTCCCGTCTACTAACGTTGGAGTGATTCTAAAAACACGTGTAAGAATGACCCGATCGGTTTGGTTGTAGTTTTGGTGGGTCTAGCTCAATTCAAGTTGGGTGGACTTATGCTAGAATTTAGGTAGGATTAGGCTTTTTTCAAGAGTAGTAAATCGAGGCCCAATTTTAAGGTATACGGGTATGAGCCTCAGACTTGAATTGTGGAAGGGTTTTTTGTTTTTTTTTTAATTTTGTTTTTGTTTTTTGAATCGTATAAAATTATAAATTTATACTTTATAATTTATTATAAATTTATTAATTTATTATAAGTTTATAATTTACTATAAAACTATAAGTTTGTAATTTATCATAAATTTATTAATTTATAATTTATAATTTATTATAAGAATGATTTAATGCCTAACACGTGTACATACATAACTTTGTGCATAAATGTGGACATTTGGTATGGTTTGTGAGCTAATCCAATCAGTTGCTTCAGCAGGTACATGGTGGACGTAAGTTGGTAGTAGCATGACCTAGGCACCTAAGACCTTTCTCTAGACAATTCCACGGGCTTGGTACACAAGGGCATGGCTAACACATGACATGGCACTTGTTGAGACACATTGCGTGGTCAGTCCCAGTGCGTTAACACAGCACGACGATTATTTTTTGTGAGCAGACTTAAGTATGATAAACCTAAGCATGCCAGCACAGCGTGGCAACTAATGACAATTCCAGAATTTAAATGCTAAAGCCTCTGCACATGACAGGTGTCTTTGGTTCTTCTAATTGTTATAGAGTTGAGAGTGTGGGTGGTTCTTATTTCTCCAGCACACACCCTAGCAGTTAGGGGTGTTAATTGCTAATAACTGCTTGTGGCCTACTTAATGAGCATGGCCAGACTACTCTAGACATAGAAAATTGGCGTGAGAGCTTAAGGCATTTCCTTTCTAATTAATTAGTGTCATTGAAAGGTTGAGACTTTTGTCTTTTAAATTTTATATGCTTATTTTCAATTCTTACATGTGTGCATCTTTCATTGATCTTAGTTGAGACTAAGTGCTCCAACTTAGTGCCATCACAAGCAATATCGTGGATAAAAGTTTACTACTATGACACCAGTCGAAGCGAAAGTTACTTTAGTACCCAAAAAGTAATAGGGAGATCTAAGGTCTTTAAGAGAGAACACATAATTGAGAGTTTTAAGGAGTTTATATATATATAAGGAGAATGATTACTACTAATCAAATTATCGTCGAGATAAATTAGATTATATATACTAATAGTGGAATGACACTAAACAAATAAAGAGGCATCAGAATTGGAAGTAAGAAATTTATAAGAGTAAAATGTTAGAAAGGTGAGTGAATAATACTTGCGAGGCTTGTTAAACCATAAAGAGAGCGATGTAATTTACAAACAAAATGAGGACATGAGGAATCAACAAAGTCAGGGAGTTGGTACATATAGACAGGTCCAGCGAGGAACCCATTTAAAAAGATATTATTGGCATTAAGTTGATGGATGAGGCCAGCCTAAAAAAATAGCAATACATAAAACAATTCGAATGGTTATGGGTTTGACAACAGGGCTAAAAGTCTTAAAATAATCAACACTGAGTTGTTGGTGGAAGCATTTGGCAATAAGATGGGCTTTGTAGCGGTAAATGTTACCATAGAGTTTGCATTTGATACGGTAAACTCATTTGTAACCAACGACACTATAAGCAATGGACCGGGGAACTAGCGTCCATGTCCTATTTTGTAAAAGAGCATAAATTTCATGACTCATAGCATGACGCCAATTCTAGGATTTGGCAAATATGATGTAGCAGGTTGGTTTGGAGAGCACACAAGAAGAGGAAGGGTTAGTGGATGAGTGAAGAAAAAGGAATGAGGTTGAGTTGGTTTATTGGGCTGAAGAACCATTGGATGAGTAAACATGGGGCCGGTAGGATGATTGTGAGATACGAACACTAGGGAAACTTAATGATTTTGAGATGAGGTGGTGAGATCCACAACTAAATTAATACCTGGAAAGGGTGTGACTAAAGGCCAATGGAATAAAGACTGAGATGCGAACTTACAAAAAGTGTGAACAGAAGGAGGTAGAGATAAGAATGAAGAAAAAGATCTTGATGGGGATCGAGAGGGAGAAACATTGCATGGATGAGATGGAGGTTTGGTGGAATGTGGGATCCCTAGGGCTGTAGTGTGTACAACAATGACCCAAAGAGAAAAAGTGATTAAAATTGAAGGTGGCAATTCAAGTATGAAGGGGCCCAAAAAAGGAAACGTGTGCTCATCAAATTGAACATGTCGAGCAATGTACATGCAGCTAGTGTGCTGCTCAAGACAATGATTTCCATAGTAAGATGAACTATAACCTAGAAAAATACATGGTGCAAAATGAAAGCACATTTTATGGCAATTGTAGGATCGTAAAAACGAATAACACCCAAAAACCTTTAGAAAATAACGATTTGATGCCTTTTGAAAGAACCATTCATAAGGTGAAAGACCATTAGAAATAGGTGAAGGAAGGTGATTAATGAGAAACGCAGCTGTGGGTGGCTTTGGGATTTAGGAATTTTTTGGAAAATGTTCAAAAAATGTTTAGAAAAATGTTTTAATATCTTGAAAATTAAAATTTGAAAATTCCTTTTGTCGAAAATGGAGTCGCCACTTAGTTTTTAAGAAAAAATTAAGAAAAATAAAAATAGTTACTAATCTTTAAAACATTTAACCAGAGAAAGAGGGTTTGGGGGTTAAGGTACGAATCGAAAAATGTGGTAGGCACCCCGTTCGCCCAACCATAAGGTTGACCTCTACTAATCATCATTAGTTCTTTAATAGAATTTCTCAAATACATGCACGTAAAGAAAATGGAGGCAAAGAGAGAACATCCAAAATCAAATATTAAAAATACATAAGATATGTACATAACACTCTAACCAATAAGGCAAGTAAGAAAAGAAAATCTTAAGTCCTACAGCATGCAATTTCTAACTAAAGAATACATGTAGCACACCCGCATATAATTTTACAAAAAAATTTTAAACTATCATGGTTTGCATAAAAGAACAAAATATAGTTGAACATGAATTGTTGGTAAAATAACCTAAACTATTCTAAACATGCATTTTAAAGAGAATAACCAAAACATACAGCAATATTAACATGATGAGTTAGTAAGAGAAATGAGAAATGCAAAATAAAACATGCATAAAGAAGGACTCCTAAAAAAAGTTTATGAAAAGAAACTTATAAAAAGGGTTTTAGCAAATGTTATACTAAAACAAATTTTTTTAACTATTTACATTTTAAATGAGACAAAAATAAAGGAAAGAAAAGAAAATTATACCTAAAAAATAAAATCTAGCTTAAAAGGCTTTTTATGATTTTTTTGGGTTTAATAAAAAAAGGGGAAAAGATGAGATAGAATATTATGAAAAGAAAACAAAACTTTAAAAGAAAGAAAATTTAAGTCTTAAAAGAAAAATGGGTGCTAACATTAAAAGAAAATGAATGTTAAATAGAATTTTATTAAAACTAAGAGAATAAAATACTAGAAAAGAAAATTACACTAATATTGAAAGAAAAGAAAATAAAATAAAAAATAAAAGTTAGAAAAAAAATATTAAGCTAAAAGAAAAATAAAATGGAGTATTAGTATTAAAGAAGATAAAATTGATAATAAAAGAAAATAAAATGATATATTAAAAAAATGATAGAAAAATAAATTAATACAACAAGACCACTATAGCATTAAACTAATGAAGAAAATTGTGGGTTAAAAAGAAATTGCATTAATTCTAGAAGAAAATAAGCATTAAAAGAAAATGGACCATTAAACTAATTATTACAAAAATAAAATAAAATGCTATTGAAATAAATTTTTAAAAAAATAAAAAATCAAATGCTAGAACATTAAATTAATGTAAAGAAAATAAACATAAAATGCTAAAATTCAAATGGATGTAATATTGACATTTACAACCATTTTTATGTCAGTGCCTTGAATTACAGCAATATCGACATTATTTTGTTGTATCGTTTAATTATATTCGCACTAATTTGATGCATATATTAAAGAAAACGACAATGTACTTAGTGTGAATGTGTGAATTAAGCAACGGATTAAAGGATTAAACTAAATGAAAGCAATTAAATAAGGACAAGATTAACTATGTAAATAAGAAGGAGTACATGAATTGCAATTAAATATAATCCGATCACCCCAAAAGAGAGAGAATAAGGTTAGAAGGACCGGGGATCCAAACAAGGTACCTGAATTGTGGAATTCTCAACTCGAGAATGTGCTTCGATGGGCCAATCCTCGGGTGGTGATCCAAACAAGACTTTAACGTCAGTCAGAAGTTCGGCACAGTTTCGGCGTCAGAGCTCGGGATCGCTCGATATATCGGTAGAGTCCCTCTCACTCAAAGTTCGTACTGAAAACGTCCGCTTGAGTATGGTATTTATAGAATTCTTCAACCAATGAGATGTTCCTACGTTTTGGGACATGTCAGGCCATTTGGAGTTGGAAGTCGCCACAATCAAATATGGCGGTCGCCATGTTTTTGTGTTTATCCAGCTTTCCTAATATTTTTTTCTGTCTTTACAAATCTATCCAATATCCATACACACATAATCCAGGAATATCGGTAGTATACAAAATGAAAAACACAAAATGATTTCCAGTTCTACACAAAACAATTCGCAATTTTATACAAATCTTGTTTATAGTGTTTGTGGAGAGAATCTAACCTAAAAAGGTATGAGAAAAGTCTGCGTACTCAAAAAAAGTATCTAAAATTTTACTTCCAAAGTGATTTGTAGGGTACAGATTCATATTTAATAGGATGTGGAACCCACTCAAAGTGAATCTTAACCATTCACTTTAAATTTTTGGTAATTTTTTGAGTATTTTTTTTGGGTTCATAGTATTGCTGAAAGGTACGCAATTGACCAGCAAAGAAGCTTGAAAACTGTGGCAGTGAGTGAGTGAGAGAGAGAGAGAGAGAGAGAGAGAGAGAGAAGAGATGCAATCCTAAAAGTATACATATCAAGATGAAAAAAATGCAAAAAGATAAAGCAATTCACATAACTATATCAATTGATGTATATTATAATTTTTTTGGTAAAAGAAAGATATTATTATAATGGAAGAAAAGAAACTAGAAAGAGAAAACTCCCTTACAAAGGAGCAACAAACTTCCACACAAAAAAAAGCAGTAGCATAATTGGCAAGAAGCCAACAGTCGAAAGAACAACAGAACCGAGACAACAAGCAAAAACCAAGAATGTTGAGGAGCCACATCCCCAATAGAGCCAGTAGATGCATCACCAGACCCATTCGATATTCAAACTTTTCACTGGTTCAATATTGTGTAAGAAATCACTAATAGAGAAGGCTGGGGTCAAGGCTTTGTTTACACCATAGTGCTGCCTTAATCTTGGCATTCTCAGAAATCGAATGCCAATCAAGCTCTTCATGAAGAAACACTTTCCTATTACAAGCAGTCCTTCCTTTACAAGCACCCATCCACCAGTCCATAAGGCTATAAATGTCGCTAGGATAAGCCTAGCTTTGACCCTATTGGGCAAAAAGATTAAAAACATATCAAAATGCCAATACTGTACTGTCAACAAAAAAAAAGGATACTGAATGAAAAGAACTGTAATTAAATTGTTACAAGCATATGCTAAACCAAAAACGATAGATAATCGAGGCTAGCATTGGACGTTATTTCCTTAAGATAGATTCGTCCCCCACAGTGGTGCTAACGGGTTTCACGGGCGTCAATCTCTCAAGATACAATGATCACACCCGGAGAAGAAACACTCTAATCTACGAGTACAGCGAACCGTCAAGTGTTTGTACTCTCCGATTCTTAAACTTTGCACACACAAAGAATGTAATGTACAAAGGAATGTTGGGATGCCAAATTCGTGCACGAGGATGTGTTTAAATAGCCATTAAGGTAACTTTTTGCAAAAGTCTCTGCACCTATTCAGAACTGGTGGAATTGTTCGTCATCAGGGCTCAAACGCTCAACGAGCGCTCTACGAGCGCCCTATTCTGGAGTTCAGGGGGGCCTTTGGCACTCGAGTTCTCAACACAGGAAGGGGGCGCTCGAGTGTTCCGTGAGAGCCTTGCGAGTGCCCTATTCTGGTCTTGTTTCCACACATGGGTGCTTGAACGCTTCATAAGCGCTCCGTTCTGAAAATTTGACCGTTGAATTTTGATCCGTTGGGTTAATGACAATCAAATTTTAAATTCGAATTTTAAGAATTTTATTTAAATAAATTTTTTCTAAAAATATATAAGCTACTCGGATCGGATCGGATCGGGTCGACCCATGACCCAGCTTGGCCGATCGGACGAATGGCAGTGGTGCGCACACACGAGTGTGAAATAGGTGGAACCCACCGTTAGGTAGGTCATCTCCTGTCCACAAAACTAGGTACCCCCAAGGAACCCTCTCCTTAGTTCAACCCTAGCTTATATATACCCACTAAATTTCTCAAGAACTTTCATTGTGGGATTGAAGTTCCATACTTACATTAAACCCAACAAAATTCATATTCAAGCGACGACTTTGAATAGTGATTTTTCATTCATCTCTTATTGAATTTGAGGAAAGGAATATGCGTCGTTTATCTCCTCGCGGAGGAGAACGCATAGCACCCCAAAAGACGTATGGGTCCCACATTTATTTTGACTCAAAGTTTGCCAAAAATAAAATTATTAAATTCGATTTTAATAATCTCCCATATGAATGAAAAATGGCTAGAAAACCAATGTATATGCAAATGCAAACACACAATAGAAAGTACAAACAAAAACCTCCTGCATAGAGATAGGTAACTTGTGGGTTTGAACCTTCCCTTGTGAAAGTTTATCAGATTTACTGGCTAATCAGTAAGTATAATGTCTTAAACTGTTCAGCCGTTTGTGTAAATCAAGATAACAGAAAATCACATAGGATATTTCGTGACACCATTTGGTTTTCATGGTTGTGTTTATTTTGGCCCTGAATAACTTGATTTTCATAAGTGCTCTAGAGAATTTAGCTTTATAGTTCTCACTGAACTAGTTCAATTCACAATCACATAGGTGATTTTTTATTAAGAGTATCCTGCAATACTTCACTTGAATTTTCAAGAAATATGAATCATTAAAAGTTTAGCTTATTCTAAACTCGCTGCAGGTATCACGGTGTCATCATAGAAATGGGTAGGAGGGATTACCTTCGTTGTGATCCTCCTGAGTCATTCATAACTTAGTTGTCCATTTGTACCTAAATCTTGGGATCTTCAGTCAGTTAGGTTTAGTGTCCGTTATGACAACTCTTTAAGTTATAGGCTTTAGACCCATTCCCTTCGATAATCGACTAACTTGCTCTCTAGCTAAACATTTAGTTAGTGGATCCGCGATGTTATCCTTCGACTTTACATAGTCTATTGTGATAACTTCATTAGAGAGTAGTTATTTTATGATATTATTTCTTCGATGAATATGTCGAGATTTACCATTATATATATTACTCTATGCCCTTTCAATTACCGATTGGTTGTCGCAATAAATACAAATTGCTGACACAGGTTTTGTCCACATTGAAATGTCTTCTAAGAATTGACGAAGCCATTTTGCTTCTTCTCTTACTTTATTTAAAGCAATAAACTCAGCTTCTATTGTGGACCTGACGATATACGTTTGCTTGGAAGATTTCCAAGACACTACTGCGCCAGCAAAAGAAAAGACATATCCACTTGTGGATTTTGAGTCTTTAGTATCAGATATCCAATTCACGTCGCAAAACCCTTCTACTACGCCTGGGTATCTCATATAGTGCAGTCCATAGTTAAGGGTGTATCTCAAATATCTTAGTACCTTAACTATTGTTGTCTAGTGATCTATCCTTGGGTTACTTATGTATCTACTCAATTTATTGATAACACACGCAATGTCCGAACGAGTACAATTTGCACGTTCATTAAGCTGTTAATAATTAGGAAACGCTCTAGTTGAGATATGCCATCTTCAGTATTATTCAATAAGTGGAGATTTAAGTCTATAGGTGTTCTCGCTAGACGATTATCATATTTCTTGAATTTTTTAAGAATCTTCTCAATATAATGTGATTGAGACAACATATATCCTTCAGTTGTTTTAAAAATTTTAATATCTAGTATAACATCAGCAACACCCAGATCTTTCATGTCAAATTTACTGCTTAACATTCTCTTGATAGTTTTAATCATATCTCAATTACTGCCAATAATAAGCATATCATCAACGTAAAGACACACAATGATAAATTCCTTCCCTGTGTCTTTGAAATAGACACACTTGTCACATTCATTTATTTTGAATCTATTTGACATCATTAAGTTGTCAAATTTCTCATGCCATTGTTTTGGAGCTTGCTGAAGGCCGTACAAAGATTTAACAAAACCTTTCGGTTGTTCCATATATATTTTCTCATTCAATTTTTCATTTAAAAAATTAGTTTTAACATCCATATGATGTATTTCAAGATTGTACAAGGCTGCTATTGTAATTAACATCATTATTGATATTATCCTTATAACTGAAGAATATGTATCAAAATAGTCCACTCCTTTCTTTTGCTTATATCCTTTGATAGCAAGTCTTGCTTTGTATCGGTCTATTTAAACATCTTCTTTTATTTTTCTCTTCAATATTCATTTACATCCCAAAGGTTTATAACCCGTTGGAATCTCCACCAGCTCCCAAGTATGATTTTGTATGATGGATTCAATTTCACTATTGACAACCTCCTTCCAATAAGATGCTTTAGATGTGAACATAGCTTTCTGAAAGTTTTAGGGCTCATTTTCTAATAAATAAGTTAGAAAATTCAGACTAGAGAATTTTGAAGTTGGTCTTGACTACTACCCGTTGTAATGTCATAAGTCCTTTCAAGAGGACTTGATTTTTTTGTAGAATTACACGAAAAATATCTTCAAAAAATCGCATGTTTCTTGATTCAATAATAGTATTCACATGCATATTCTCAATTTCTAACTTATGTATCAGAAATCGATATGCACTACTTTTATTTGCATATCTAATAAATCTACAGTCAACTGTTTTTTGTCTTATTTTTGTTCTTTTAGTAATATGGACCTTCACCTTAGCCAAACACCCCACACTTTTAAGTATTTGTAAGAAAATTTACGACCATTCCATAATTCATATAATGTTTTATTTGTTTTCTTGTGGAGTAACTTGTTGAGAATATAATTTGTGAAAAACAAAGCAAAAGAACCAAAATAGTTAACCAATCTACATAAAGTATCATAGTTAACACGACCTAGCCTATTATGCCACACATTAGATAACTCAAATATTTAAGCAAAAGATGTAGTTATCTTATTATTTGTAGGAGTACCGTCATTACATTGAGCTTGAAAAGCCCATCACTTACACACCTTTTTTCCACAAACATCCCACTCTTGGTGAGGATAACTTCGTTTAACTCAAAGACTAGTCGGAAACCCGTCTTACTCAATAATGACTCATATACTAAATTCTTCCGGATATTCGGGACATGTAATACATCGTTGAGTGTCAGTTCCTTGTCAGACGTCATCTTCAGAATCACCTTCCCCAAACCTTCAACCTTAGAAGTTGAAGAATTCCCTATAAAGAGTTGTTCTCTATTCTCCACCGACTGATAGGTTGTGAATATCTTCCTGTTTGAAAACACGTGACGAGTAGCCTCAATGTCTATCCACCACTCTCTTGGATTCTCAATCAAGTATACTTCAGACACCACTACTAAAAGGCTGATATTTGACACGTCACATGATAGATGCTCCACTTCTGTCATATTGGCTTAGGCAGTTTTCTGCTTCTGGCCGGGGTTCCTCTCAGTATTCTTCTTGTGGCAGTCTTTAGCTAGGTGTCCTAAGTTATCACACACATAACATTCGCCCTTGAATTTCTTGGTGTCACCGCCTTTGGAATCTTGTGCAGAGAATTTGTTTCTTTTTGTTGGATTTCTGTCCATATTCCACCACATTAGCCTTGGACTCTATGGAGGGATTTCCAATTCTCTTATCGAAGACTCTGTTGTCTTCCTCGATCCGCAACCTCACAATCAAGTCCTCAAGTCACATCTCCTTGCATTTGTTCTTAAGATAATTTTTGAATTCTTTCCAAGATAGTGCTAATTTTTTAATAATTACAGTCACTTAGAATGATTCACTTATTGTCATTTTTTCTGCATGAATTTCATATAGGATCAACTAGAGATCTTGAACTTGACTGATTACCGTCTTGGAATCCACCATTTTGAAGTCTAAGAAACTACGGACAACGAACTTCTTTATTTCGGCATCTTCCGTTTTGTACTTCTTGTCCAGGAATTCTCCCAGCCCTTTTGTTGTCTTGATTAGACTATATACATTATACAATGTGTTATCCAACTCGTTGAGGATGTAGTTCCGATAAAAAAAATAGTATGTTTCCATGCTTCCACATCGACAATAACTTTTCAATCTATCTCCTCCTCCTTCAGAGTAAGCAAATCTTCATGAAATTTTTTTACCAAATTAAGAGTCGTCAGATAAAACAATATCTTATGTTGCCATCTCTTGAAGTCATATCTACTGAACTTTTTCGATTTCTCCCTGTGACTCACGGTTATAGTAGGAATAACCATGAGTATCACTGGCACGCTCGCAGGAGCAATGACCTTGATCGTATTTTCAACACTGACATTTTTAGTGATTATTCCTGTATAAACAGAAGATCAACACAAACTCAAATATTTACAAATTTAAAACAAGTATATGGAATAACCAGAAATAATACTGAATAGAATATCAAAACTAGAAATAACACAGTTTTAAAAACTAGAACATAACAGAATTTAAATGAAATGAAAATAAAAATAGTAAACAATAGTATAATAAAGGTTTTTTTCAAGAAAATCGAATCTATCTTAAGATTGTTGTTGGTCAAAAAAGGATTGAAAACAAATCGAAATGCCAATACTATATTGTCAACAAACTATAAAAAAATAGAAACTCAATGAAGAGAACTGTAATTAAATTCTTACAAAAAGATGCTAAACCAAAAATTGTAGATGATCGAGACTAGCGTTGGACACTATTTCTTTAAGATAGATTCGTCCCCCCATAGTGATGCTAATGGGCTTCACGGACGTTAATCTCCCAAGATACAACGATCATACTCGGAAAAAAAATACTCCAATCTACGGGTACAGCGAACTGTCAAGTGTTTGTACTCTCCGACTCTTAAACTTTGCACACAAAAAGAATTTAATGTAGAAAACAATATTGGGATGCCAAATCCGTGCATGAGGATGTGTTTAAATAGCCATTGAGGTGAGTTTTCACAAAAGTCACTGCACCTCTTCAGAATTGGTGCAAATGTTCGCCATCAGCGCTCGAGCGCTCTACAAGCGCCCTATTCTGGAGTTCAGGGGGCCTCAGTGCTCGAGCGCTCAACACTGAAAGGGAGCACTCAAGTGCTCTGCAAGAACTTTACGAGTGCCCTATTATGGTCTTATTTCCACACATGGACGCTTGCGCGCTCCACGAGCGCCTCGCGAGTGCTCCATTTTGAAAATTTGACCGTTGAATTTTCACTCGTTGAGTTAACGGCAATCGAATTTTAAATTTAAATTTCAAAAATCTTATTTAAATAAAATTTTAAATAAATTTTTTTCAAAAATATGTAAGCTACTCAGATCAGATCGGGTCAGGTCGACCTACAACCCGAGCCCAAGCCCAAGCCTGGCCTGACCGGACGGATGTCGGAGACGCGCGCGCGTGTGTGAAATGGGTCGAACCCACCGTTAGGTAGGTCCTCTCCAATCCACGAAACTAGGTACCCCTAAGAGACCCTCTATGGCACCGGAATTTTGGGGTTATTTGGCAGTTCAAATATAAGGAGTTCAAATGATGTTTGAAAAATATTTTAACACTTTAAAAGTTAAATTTTAAAATTTTTTTTTGTTAGAAATAGAGTTGCCACTTGGTTTTTAAAAAAAAATAAGAAAAATAAAAAAAAATTGCTACTGATCTTTAAAACGTTTAACTAGATAAAAAGGGTTCGGGGGATAAGGTACGAATCGAAAAAAGTGTTAAGCACTCCATTCGTCCAACTGAAAGGTTAGCCACTACAAATCATCATTGGTTATTTAATAAAATTTCTCAAATGCAAACAAATAAAAAAATTAGAGGAAAAGAGAGAATATTCAAAATCAAAATAAAAAATACGTAGCATATGTATATAGAACGCCAAATAAAACAAGTATCAAAAGAAAAATTTGAAGTTTTACGACATGCAATTTCTAACTAAAGGATACATGGAACAAATCCGCGTGCAATATTATTAAAACAATGTAAATTAGCATGATTCAAAATAAAACTATGCTAAAAGTCACTAAAATCAAATTATACTAAAAATGGACATGGATATTGTTAATAATATTATCAAAATTTAAACATACTTTTAAATGAAATAAACAAAATATTCTTTAATTTTAAAGAAAAATAATAAAACTTGATAACAAGTATTTTTTTTTTTGGTATACATGACAAAAGAACACCTAAAGATAAAGAGAAAAAGAAAATAAAGAAAACGTTTACAAAAGAAAATTAAACTAAATAAAAAGTCTAGAAAATGCTATGAAATTAATAAAAGAAAACTTAATTATCTATTTTATATTTTAAACGAAAGAAAATAAAAGAAAAAAAAATAAAAGAGAATTAAACTACTATAAGAATAGAAAATTACACTTAAAAATGAAAACTAATTTCAAAGACTTTTTGTGATTTTTGAGTTTAACAAAATAAGAGAAAAGAAAAATAAAATAAGTATTATGAAAAAAAATAAAGCCAACATTTAAAAAAAAAAAGAGAAGAACAAAAAAAAATAGAGCATTATAAGAAAAATAAAACTAATAATAAAAATAAAAAAATAAAATAAAATACTAGTAAAAAAATTATATTAATATAAAAAGAAAAGCACACTAATATTAAAAAAAAAAAAAATACGGATAAAAGAACATTAAACTAATGCTAAAAGAAAAGGAACATTAAACTAAAATTGAAAGAAAAAAATATTATATTAATATTACAGGAAAAAAAGAAAATAAAATTGAATGCTATTAAAAGAAAAAAAATTAAATATAACTATTTAACTTGCAAATATAAATATAATATTGATAACTACGTCCATATAAATGTAAGTGCATTATTATAATAATTAACAATATTAACAAATTGTAATTGTCAAAACATATTTGCACTAATCGATGAAGTAATCAATGCGCCAAATGTGAATATGTAATACAAGTAAAGTAAATAAATAAATTAAACAAAATAAAATTTCGAATTATAACATGAATTAGCTAATTTACTCAAATTAAGTACATTAACTACAAACCAAATGAAATATAGCGATTAAAGCAATCACATAAATAATGTATGAAAGTATGTAAAATGAAACAATTAACTTAATCCGGCCACTCCAAAAATGTAGAAAATAGAGTTAGAAGGACTAGAGATCCCAACAAAGTACATGAATTGCAAAAGAATCCTCGAGTCGGGGAATGGTGATAGGCAATTCAATCCTCGGGCGATGATCCAAGCTAGGGTTTCAGAACTTCAGTATCGAAAAATTTAGCTCTCGACACTTCGGCAAGATTTCGGCGCTGGGGCTCGAGATTGCTCTGGGACACAACAAAGCCTCTTTCTCTAAAATTCTGTCTTCAAAACATACCAAATGGTACGGTATTTATAGAATTCTTCAGCCAATGAAATGCTGTCACGTTTTAGGACACGTCAGGCCATTTGAAGTTGCTGGCCGCCAGGTCATAAGTTGGTAGTCACCAAAAATGAAAATGTTCCAAGAAGTTCTATTGGCGGTCGCTAAGTTGGAGTTGGCGGTCGCCACTTTGTCTAGGGTTTTTAAAAAGTTCTATTGACGGTCTTGCCACAATACAAGTTGGCGGTCGCCATAAAATGCCGAAGTTTCCAAATGGTTCTATTAGTGGTCACCACATTGGAGTTGGTGGTTTAAAAATATTTCATTGGTTTGAAGATGATTTGGTTCAACTACCGAGCTTGGATCATTTTTTGAATATCGTACTAAGGCACCATTCCAACTATTTTCATCATCGGATTCACCTAAGATTGGGCGGGGTCAAATTATAGTGTTTACAGTTGCTCCTCTTTGATATAACTTGCATAGCAACGTGTGATACAAGTTATATCAAAGATTCCGAGATAATATCCATTTGACTAAGCCGTCAATTTTAGGTTACAAACATATAAGCATGCATATGATGTTGGTCGTACTCAAATTTTTATCGAGCTGTCTACGTACCTCTTTGCTAAAGATCTGACAAAAACATAGTTTCCTAGGCAAATGCACAGATACAAGATGCTAAACATGATGTAGATGCTAGCATAATGTAAACACTGGTATAAACATCGATATGATCAATCAAATCCTAGAGATCGAGTCAAGATCTAAATGGTGCGCAAATAAACAAGTCAAAGATCGAGTTAAGATCTAAGAACTCGGCTGGGAATAAAATAATTAAAATGATCGAGTCAAGATCCTAGAAATTACCTTAGCAGGGAAAGAAATCACAAATTGATCGGTCGAGTCAAGACCTAACAATTCGGGATGAAATCGAGATAAAAATAATCAAAAGCCAAGTCACGGCTTATAATTAAATTTATCGAGAGAAAAATCACGAATCATTAGGTCGAGTCAACACCTAAAAACTCGAGACGAAGTACAGGATAAAAATAATTAAAAGTCAAGTTACGGCTTAAAATTAAATTTATCAGAAAAAAATAACAAATTAATAGGTCAGTCAAGACCTAAGAATTCAAGACGAAATACGGGATAAAAATAATTAAAAGCTAAGTCATAACTTAAAATTAAATTTATCGAGAGAAAAACACGAATTAATAGGTCGAGTCAAGAACTAAAAATTCGGAACGAAAGAAGATAAAAATAATTAAAAGTCGGGTCAGGATTTTTAAAATTATTTTCATCAGGAAAGAACACCACAAAAAAGACAAGGATTAAAGCAAAAATACACAGATTATGCGTGCAAGACACAGAATACGCAATTTAAAATTACACAAAATTTTCTTGAAGTATTTTTGAAAAGATACCAAGATTTTAAAATTATTTTTGAAAAATCCCCAAGTTTAGTTTTAGAAAAACACACAAAAAATAAGAAAAAATATTTTTTTTAAAATCATTTTTTCAAATAAAACATTTTGTAAACGCACAAAAAAAAATTCACCTAAAATAAACAAATCAATAAAATAAACGCACTAAAATGAGATAAAATAAACACACAAATAATAAAAGATCTCCACACAGCCCCTCCAAAACCCTAAAACCGGTGATATGACCGTTGACAACATGGTAGCCGCCGAGACAAAATCCGTCTGACATGGCGGTCGCCAGATCAAAAATCCTTAAATATGGCGGTCGCCACGTGGCGTTTCCACAACCTGGCAATCGCTCACATTAAAAGTGACGACCGCCACCTCCAGACGCGCATATGGCCCCCAGGGGCGCACAGGCTAGGCTCATTACTCTCATTACACTCTCTCTAGCTCCTTCGCACTCTTTCTCAACTTTCTCCTGCTTCTATTTGCCTTTTAACTATCTCACCTTTTCCTTTTCTCTTTCTGACATGGTGGGCCATGAAAACCTTAAGAACATCATATGAGCCATCCAAGGTTCCTCCGCGAGTGAGAGCTCCATCATGAGGACTCTCAGGGGCACGACCACCATCCTTCCTGCCAGCAAGGTCACCACCACTCAGCCTTTCACCACGCTGGGTGCGATGGATGCCCTTGCCCTTGAGGCAGAGCGTGCCTCCCGTCATGCCGCTGAGGAAGAGGCACGGACAGCTTCCGAGGCACAGGCAGCTGCAGATGCTGTTGCCGAGGTCGAGCTGGCTGTCTCCCTCGATCTACACGTTGGAGGGGGCCATCCAGCACCCTTCGACCCGCACGCCGTTGCTGCCGATGTCCTTCTTCGGGAGCCTGATCAGCATATGTCTCGCCAGCGCCCATTGGTAAGTTCCCTATTCTTACTGTTTCAATATCAAAGCATGTTTATATGATATGTCTCAAACGTATGATGACTGCTGTGTAATGTTTGAGATCTGTAATCATAACAAACCTGGATATCAGCTTAAAAATTTTAACTTAGATACCTGTGCAATGGAGTTTTAAAACAATAGGGACATTAAGATTAGGGTTTAGATGCAAACAATAAAAGGACGATTATTTTAGCAAAAATTACAAAAATAAAGGGCTTGACTTTTTTTTATTTCTATTTTTTAGGGAAGACATAAAAAACTAAGGAAACTTTTTTTAAAAAAATCTTTAAAAATTAGGAAATTTTTTTCAAAAATCTTAGAAAAATAGAACAAAATTTTCAAAAATTTTAGAAAATTAGGAAAAATTTTCAAAAATCCTAAAAAATTAGGGCAAAATTTTCAAAAGTCCAAGAAAATTAGAAATATTTTTTTAAAAGTCCTAGAAAATTAGGCCACATTTTTTTAAAATTCTAGACAATTAGGATAAAAAGGGCAAAACACAAATATTAAAGGAAAGAGATTTTTATTTTTTCTTTTGATTTTTAAGAAGAATGATTGACACAAAATGATAAAGATTTTCCTGATGCACCAGGGTTTAAGGTTCCTAGTCTTCTACTAGGACGTGCAAAAGTCTAAGGATCGTCACTTACACACGAACCTAGGGTTATGAAGATTTACCTAGCGCACTAGGGCTTAGAGTTTCTAGTTTTCTACTAGGACGTGCAGGGTTTGCCTGGCACACCATGGCTTAGGATTCCTAATTTTCTACTAGGACGTGCAAGATTTGCCTGGCTCACCAAGGCTTAGGGTTCCTAGTCTTATACTATGACATGCAAAAACTAAAGGATCATCACTCACATACGAACCTATGATTGGAAGGATTTACCTAGCGCACTAGGGCTTAGGGTTCCTAGTCTTTTACTATAACGTGCTGTGTTTTCCTGGCGCACCAGGGCTCAGGGTGCCTAATCTTTAGGGCTTGAGAGATTTACCTGGTGCACCAGGGCGTAGGGTGCCTAGTTTTCTAGGGCTTAAGAGATTTGCCTAGCGTACCAGGGCTTAGAACACCTAGTCTTTAGGGCTTGAAAGATTTTTCTGGCACACCAAGGCTTAAGGTGCCTAGTCTTCTAGGGCTTTAGAGAGTTGCCTGGCGTACCAAGGCTTAGGGTTCCTAATCTTCTACTAGGACGTGCAGGGTTTTCCTGGCGTACCCGGGCTTAGGGTGTCTAATCTTTAGAGCTTGAAAGATTTGTCTGGCACACAAGGGCTTAGGGTGCCTAGTCTTCTAGGGCTTTAAAGAGTTGTCTGGTGTACTAGCACTTAGGGTTCCTAGTCTTCTACTAGGACGTGTAGGGTTTGTCTAGCACACCAGGGCTTAGGGTACCTAATCTTTACGGCTTTGAAGAACCAAATGGTCGTCACACATACATGAACCTAGGGTTTTTATTGCTTTCAGCTATTTTTTGCTTGGTCTACTCTTTATATATTTTTTGCTTGTCTTCTTCTTTTCAGGCTAGTCACTACATCAAAGGCTTCGGTGGTTTTACCTCAGGAGAGGTGTTAGATTGGTATGATGCTCTCCTTGCTCGTAGTTGAGCTATTATCGATGCCTCTGGCTTTGCTCGGTTCATATCCCTTCTGGGTAGAATGAGCAATGATCGAGAATGGCTGACTGCCTTAGCCGAGCGGTAGTGGGATACCACCAACACCTTTCACTTCACCACGTTCGAGGCCACACTGACATGTCTCAACTTCTCACTGATCATCGGCGTCGGAGTCGATGGTGCTCCGATTCCATTCGATCCCTCTGTGGCCCGATCCACCAACGCACTAATGCATCTACTCGGAGCTATTCCGACATAGATGGATAGGGACCGTGTCAAATACACATGGTTCTTTGAGCACTTCAGACACTTCCCCTACACTAAGCCTCACCATTATGAATGGGTTGCCCGAGGCTTCCTTCTGTACATGTTCGATACCTCTTTGTTCTCAAACAAGGATAATACTGTTCATCTCCACCATTTGGGTGCTCTAGCCCGTCTTGAACGGGTCGCTTCATTCGACTAGGGAGGCGCTGCTCTTGCCACCCTTTACGACTTTATAAGGACTCTGACCCATTTCCCCCAAGTGCTCAGCATAGGAGGATACTGGAGGGTCTAGGAGGTATGATTTAGTTTATGTACTTTTTTATTCATTTTTGTTATCCATTATCCATTATTTTTTTACTAGCATCTTCTCTTTTTCAGTTTTAGACTTATGAGTTTCTTGGGGTTCACGTTCCGGCGAACTCTTCAGCAGACCCTCTAGTCATTCCCCAAGCAGCCTAGTAGTCCCGAGACCTAAAGAGAAAGAAGGCTGGGAGAAAAGACATTGACCACTTTCGAGTATCGTTGGACTGGCTGACCCCCTACCAGGTATCACTTATTACTTACTACTCTCTGTATCATTCTGTTCACTGCACTGCACTGTACTGTTTCTGTTCTTTGTTATGCACACGGATCACTGCTCACTTATTATCATACTATACTGCATTCACTACTCACTGTTTACTAATTGCTTTGCATAGTACTTTGAATTGCTATAGGTCCATTGGGATGTCTGGCGAGGAGTGGAGGATCGGGCCGTGCGAATCTGATGCGTAGACGGGACCTTACCACGAGGCAGATACTGTTGGAGGGTCCATTTGGCCAGGAGTACTACCTCGGGGAGCGAGTGGTTCGCCAGTCACTCGACCTCGATCACTTCAGGATACCGGTGGTCCCTCCAGTACGCATGCGCCGGATCGACCTCCTAGGTCGCATTGACTTACTCCCAGATATGGTGGGGATCCACACCTCAGAGCTACTGGTATCGGAGAGAGACTACACAGCCTAGGCTCGCGCACACTTATTGGGACCACTAGGACCCGGCTCAGCTGCCCCTGGTGGTAGGCAGAGAGGATTGACACCGGAGGATGTTAATACCGGTGCTACTGGAGCTGCCGCAACTAATGCTGCTGCTGGAAGGATTAGGGGCCCAGAGATTCCATGGGAGATTTAGACAGTAGCATATGGCTTCCCCTTTCCTCTGTCGATTTCTGTTCTGCCAGCACCGAAGTTCAAGGCTGAGATCGACCAGGTTTGTCTTCCACCTTTCCTTCAATTACTTCCCATTTTTATTTGTCTAGTTTTCTTGAATTGTTCTCTTTTATTTTTTACAGATTGACCAGGCTTGGCTAGATCGCACAATGCTACTGGTTACTAGCCTGAGGGCACTGGTCCAATAGATGGATTCCATTATGCGAGCAGCCGGTATTACTTTTACACCAGTGGTCATTATGAGTATCTTACATCTTCTTTCGAAATTTTTGCACTTTCTTTCGTTATTCTGTTATGAGTCTTACTTCTCTTTTGATAGCTTCCAGTACCACCTGCCGTCATTATACAGCCATATGCTCCTGTTCCTTCTCCAGCTTTAATCCCAGCCCCAGCCCGAGGTCGTCAATCCCGTACTGCTTCCTCTAGAGCTCGCTTCATAGGATTTATTTCTTCTACCAGGAGTCGCTCCAGAGCCATATCTTCATCCTCCGACAGTGATGGAGATGACAGCGACGACATCAAGAGGCTCTTCGAGGACGTCAACTTGAACGAGGTCGGTCATTCCTTCCGTCGGGTCCGCTCGAGGCATATTTGAGAGAGAGAGAGAGAGAGAGAGAGAGAGAGAGAGAGAGAGAGAGCTTTTCCCCCGTTACATACATTTTGATACACTTATTTGGATACATTCAGCTTTTTCATGGGTCTGCGTGTCCCAGTTTGATACATTTATGGGCATGCGTGCCGGTGGCATTGGGAATTTAGGGATTTTGAAAAATATTCAAAAATAAGAAATTCAAAGAATATTTTAAAAAGTATTTTAACACCTTGAAAACTAAAATTTTAAAACCCCTTTTTGTTAAAAATGAATTTGTCACTTAGTTTTTGAGAAAAATTAAGAAAAACAAAATGGCTTACTGATCTTGAAAACGTTAACCAGATAAAGGGGTTTATGGGCTAAGGTACGAATCGAGAAAAGTGTTAGGCACCCCGTTCGCCCAATCACAAGGTTGACCTCTACTAATCATCATGGACTCTTTAACAAAAAATTTTAAATACATTCAAATAAAAAAAATAGCCGTAAAGAGAGAACATCCAAAATCAAATATGAAAAATACGTAAGATATTTATATAACACTCCAAATTAGAACAAATAAAGTGATATAATCCTAAGTCCTTTGCAATTTCTAATTAAAATGATACATGAAATACTTTCACATGCAATATTCACAAAAATGACCTAAACTATTATGATATGCATAAAATAATAAAGCTTGTTAGAAGTTACTAAAACTACTTAAACATGAATTTGCAACAAAAAAAATGAGCTAACAAGTTTAAACATGCATTTAAAGAAAATAACCAAAACATGCATAATTAAAAATAAACTAAATTAACATTAAAAACAAAAACTAAATGTAAAAAAAAAGATGCATGAAAATTTTATACTAAAGGAAAGCCTACTATCAAATAAAATGAAATGAGAATTTTATAATAAAGAAAATTTTAAAAGTTTAAAGAAAAAATAAAGAAAAAGTTTATAAAGAAAAACATAAAAATGGTAAAAAAATATTATTAAACTATTAAAAGAGAAGAAAATCTAATTATTTATATTTTACATTTTCTTTAAAAGAGATGGAAGAAAACAAAAAGAAAAGAAAGTAAAGAAAAGAAAATTACATTTAAAAAGGAAAAAAAAATTAGCCTAAAAGACTTTTTATGATTTTTAGGTTTAATGAAATAAAAAAAAGAGATAAAATAAGTGCTAAAAGAGAAATTATACTAATATTGAGAGAAAAAAAAGTAAAAAAACTAGAAGAAATTAATTTAAGCTAGTAGTAAAATGAAAGAAAAAAAAATAAGATAGAATATTAAAAGAAAAAAAAATAAAGTTACACTACCATAAAAAGAAAAGAACAGACATGTTAGCATTAAAGATTAACTAATATTAAAAGAAAAAAAAATATTAAATGAAACGTTATAAAGAAGAAAATAAAATAAAATACTGAAAAAATAAACTGCATTAATATGGAAAATGAAAGCTATAACAGATATACTAAGCTAAAAGAAAAAAAAATAGAGCATTAAATTAATACTTACAGAGAGAAAAAAAAATAAAATAGAATGTTAATGAAAGAAAATTAGACTAATTAAAAGAAAATGAACGTTGGGACATTAAATTAGCATAAAAGAAAAGAAAAAGAGAAGAAATGAAATGCTATATTTAAATAAGTATAATATTGACGATTATAACCATTTTAGTGTAAGTGCTTTGAATTACAACAATATCGACATTGTTTTGTCGTATCGTTTAATTATATCAGCACTACTTTGATGCATATATTAAAGAAAACGACAATGTACTTGGTGTGAATGTGCTAATTAAGCAACGAATTAAAGGATTAAACTAAATGAAAAAAATTAAGTAAAGACAAAATTAACTATGTAAATAAGAAAGAGTACTTGAACTGAAATTAAATATAACCCGATCACCCAAAAAGAGATAGAGAATAGGATTAGAAGGACCGGGATCCAAACAAGGTACCTGAATTGTGGAATCCTCAAGTCGGGAATGTGCTCTAATGGGCCAATCCTCGAGTGGTGATCCAAGCAAGACTTCAATGTCGGTCGGAGGTTCGACAGGGTTTCGGCGTTAGGACTCGGGATCGCTCGGTATATTGGTAGAGTCTCTCTCACTCAAAATTCGTACTGAAAACGTACGCTGGGGTACGGTATTTATAGAATTCTTCAACCAATGAAATGTTGTTACGTTTTGGGACACGTTAGGCCATTTGGAGTTGGCGGTCGCCATGATACAAGCTGGCGATCGCCATACTTTTTAAAGGTTTCACAAAGTTCTATGGTGGTCGCCACAATGGGAGTTGGCGGTCGCCATGATGAAAGGTGGCGGTTGCCACTTTTGGCTAGGGTTTCTACAAAGTTCTAGGGCGAGCGCCATGAAGAGAGTTGGCAGTCGCCTTACTTGGGGAGGAAGTTTCGGTGGTTTGTCAAAATTTTATTGGGTTGAAGGTTCTGGGTTCAAATACCGAGCTTGGATCACTTTTCGATGATCGCACGGAAGCACTAATCCATCTGTTTTCATCATCGAATTCGCCTAAGATTAGCTGGGGTCAAATTGGGGTGTCTACAGTTACCCCTATTTGATATACTTGCATAACAACGCGTGAAGTAAGTTATATTAAAGACCCAGAGATAACAACCATTTGACTGAGTCGTCAATCTTAGGCCACAAGCACACAAGCATGCATATGATGTTGGTTGTACCTGAATTTTTTTTGAGCTACCTGCGTACCCCTTTTGCTAGGGATCAGACCAAAACGTAGTTTCCGAGATAAAATGCGAAGATAAAATGATAAGAAACATGATGTGGATGCTATCATGGATAAATACTAGCAGGATGCAGACATTTACATTGCAATGCAAATATAATGCACGAAAGTTCTGATGTCATAAAAAAGATCATTCAGTTTTAGGTCGTGAAAGGACAGATGAGTTAGTTTAGGGTCGTGAGTCAGTTTATGGTCAGGAGAAGGACCGACGAGTCAGTTTAGGGTCATAAAGAGGACTGACGAGTCCGTTTAGGGTCATAAAGAGGACCGACGAGCCAGTTTAAGATCGTGAGGAGGACCGACGAGTCATTTATGGTTATGAGGAGGACCGACGAGTCAGTTTAAGGTCGTGGGGAGGACCGACGAGTCAGTTTGAGGTCATGAGAAGGACCGACGAGTCGGTTTAGGGTCGTAAGGAGAACCGACGAGTCAGTTTAGGGTCGTGAGGAGAACCGACGAGTCAGTTTAGTGTCCTGAAAAGGACTGACGAGTCAGTTTAAGGTCATGGGAAGGACTGACGAGTCAGTTTAGGGTCGTGAGGAGGATCGACGAGTCAGGATCTAAGAATGCAGGACTTAGGATGATCGGAAGCCTAGCTAAGACTAAAAATTGGATTTATCGGGAAGAAAGATCACGAATTAATAAGTTAAGACCTAAAAATTTGAGATGAGATATGAGATAAAAATAATTTTTAAAAGCCAATTTACGGCTTAAAAATTAACTTTATCAGGGAAGAAAATACCTCAAAAAAATAATGATTTAAAACACAAACTTTTCTCGAAGTATTTTTAAGAAACTTCTAAAATTACAAAATTATTTTTATAAGTTCTAAAGGTCATTTTTAGGAACAAAACATGTACACAGAATAAACATAAAAATTTTTTATATTTTTTGAAATTTTTTTTTTTTAGCTAAAGAGAATAATTTAATAAATAAAATAAATACATAATTGTGATAATAACAAATCACTCATTAAAAATGCCCACAAAGCCCCTAAAACGTCATGAAAAGAAACTGACACGATGTAACTTTTGCCAACCTGGCAGTCGCCAGGACAAAACCCCTCTGACATGGCGGCCGCCGGATAAAAACTTTTCCAACATGGCGGCCGCCGAGTAAAAACCCTTCCAATATGGCGGTTGCCGGATAAAAATCCTTCCAACACGGCGGTCGCCTTGTGCCGTTTGGGAAACCTGGTGGTCGCTCATTCTAGAAGTTGCGACCGCCATCTTGAGACGCGTACCAGGCCCTTTAAGGCGCGCGGAGTGGCCTCATTTCTCACATTCTTACTCTCTCTCTAACTCTCCCGCGCTCTCAAACTCTCACCCATCTCTTTCTTGTTCTCCCTTTACTTTCTTACTTCTTAGTGTTCTCACGATGTTCACCCTACTATTTGTGATTCCTTTTCTCTTCATGGCGGGCAGGGCCATGGAGATGACGATTCGGGGGCACGACGGGACCCTTCCGCTAGTGGGGGCACTTCCACGCAGCCCACTGCTACGATGGATGCTCTTGTACTCGGGGCGGGCTTAGGAGGAGGCATGAGCAGCTGCTGAGGCTCAGGCGACTGCTGATGCTGCTGTAGAGGTCGCGATGGTGGACTTTTTGGATCCCGATGCTGGAGGCGGTCTTCTGGCGCCCTTCGACCCGCATACCTACGCTCCATTGCCTCATCGCGTGGTTCCACGTGAGATGAGAAGCTACGAGCCTCCAGATGATGTTGTTGCTGCCGACCTTGTTCTGCGGGAGCCTAACCATCATATATCTCGTCAACGCCCATCGATAAGTATCCGATCCCTATTGTTTCAATACCAAAGCATAAAGTATCTCAAACGTTGACGTATGCCTAGGATTCTCCCATATGATGATGTGATGAATGACCATGGCATTGATGATTTATTCTGATGTGTTTGATGATTGATGATGATTGTTGATGATGATAATTAGAATTTAAACTTTAGCATAGGTACCCATGCAATGGAGATTAAAACAGTAAGCACACTAAAATTTTCAAACAACTAACAAAATGGGTGATTATTTTAGTGACAAACTCAAAATAAAATACTCGAGTTTTAATTGTTATTTAAAGAAAAAACGCAAATTTAGGGGGCAAATTTTGTCTATGCTTCCGGGGTATGAAAGCAGAAGGGTCAAGTTTGTCAAAAATCTTCAAATTTGGGGCAAATAGTTATTTATTTTTTATTTTTTATTTTTTTATTTTTTTATTTTTTTATTTTTATTTTATTTATTTATTTATTTATTATTTTTTAAATTATTTTTTTACCATGAAAATTAGAGGGATAATCAAAAATCTTAGAAGTTTAAGGGAAACTTCAAAACTTTGGGAGATTTTTCAAAAATCTTACAAAATTTAGGAAAACATTTTTAGAGAATCAAGAGAAATTTGAGGAGATTTTAACAAAAAAAACTTAGAGAAATTTTTATAAAGTCCTAGGGAATTTGAAAATCCTTTTAGAAAATTTTAAAAAATTTTGAAAAATTCTAAAAATGTTTAGAAAATTCTAAGAAACACCTTAAAATTTTTGGAATTTTAAGAAGATATTTAGAAAAATCTAAAAAATTTGGGAAAAAATTTAAGAAAATGTTAGAAAATTCTAAAAATTTTGCCAAAAATCATAAAAATTTCTTAAAATTTTAAAGAAAATTTTAAGAAAAATTGTTAGAAAATCCTAGAAATTTTGCGAAAAATCTTAAAAAATCCAAAAATTTTTGAGAAAATTGATAGAAAATCCTAGAAATTTTGCAAAAAATTCTTAGAAAATCGTAAAAATTTTGAAGAAAATTTTGAAATTTTTTTTAGAAAATCAAAAAAAAATTAAACAAAAGCTAGAGGATCTGAGGGATTTTTAAAAAGATTTTATTTTTATTTACTTTTCATTACTATTTATTTGTTTTTTTATTTTTTTTATTTTTTTTGTTATGATTGGGGCCAATTTTTAAAGATTTCTAGACAATTAATCCAAAGGGGCAAAACACAAATGTCAAAGGAAATTGAGATTTTTTTTATACTAGGAAAGAACATTAGCATAGAATAATAGAGATTTTCCTGGTGCACCAGGGTTTAGGGTTACTAGGATGTGCAGAAATCACGAACCTATGGTTATGGCTCCTAGTTTTCTAAGGCTTGGGACGACCGAAGGAATCTGGATTTTGTTTTCAGTTGTTTCCCTGCACTTTGCCTGCTCAATCTGTTCTTTATGTATTCTCTATCTATCTTCTCTTTACAGGCTGGTCACTACGTTCGAGGCTTCAGAGGTTGTACCTCCGGGGAGGTGTTGGAGTGGTACGATGCCCTCCCTGCTCCTAATCGGGCTTACATCGATGCATCTGGTTTTGATCGCTTCATACTTCTATTTGGTAGGACGAGCAACGATCGGGTATGGCTGACAGCCCTGGCCGAGCGGTGGTGTCATACCACCAACACCTTCCACTACACCACCTTCGAGGCCACCCTTACGCCTCTGGACTTTGCACTCATCACGGGCATCCGAGTTGGAGGAGCTTCCTTCCCATTTGATCCCACCATTGCGCAGTCTGCTGATGCCCAGATGTACTTCCTCAGGGCTATTCCGGCATAGATGGACAGAGATCGGGTCCGATATACCTGGTTTTTCGACCGTTTCTAACACTCCAGTGCACCAAGCCCCGCCAATATGAGTGGGTAGCCCAGAGATTCCTTATCTATATGTTCGGTACCTCCTTGTTTTCGAACAAGGAGAACACCGTTCATTTACATTTCTTGGGTGGCCTGGCTCATCTTGACCGGGTTGCTTCGTACGACTAGGGAGGCGCTGCTCTGGCCACTATCTACAGTTTCATGTGGACCTTGACCCGGTTCTCTCAGGAGTGTTGGCCTAACAAGGTTTCAATAATCAATTTTGATGATAACAAACCTATGTATCTAAAGTGTGCAAATTGAAATTGATTTCAGGACATATATGATTAGCACAATCCAAGATACAAAGTGAAAGCCATGACGCTTAAATTTAAATCAAGATATTTGGCGACAAGTTTTTGAGAAATCAAGAGATTGAAGAATTGAAGAATGAACAACAAGTTGTAATTCTTTTATTTAGGATCCTTTGTACATTCATTTTCTCTTGAAATTTTGCTTTGAAGCTCATAAAAATCCTAAAAAGTCATAAAATAATTTTTCCAAATCAAACAGTAATCAAACTAGTTTAGAAATCTAAGATCCTATTTTTTTATGTCCAATCGACTGAAGCAATATGGCCAGTTGACCGAACAGGTTACCAAAAATACATTTTCAGATCCACAAAAGTTCAGTCGACCGAACGTTAGTGTTCAATCGACCGGAGATAGGTTCAGTCGACCGAATGAGTCTCTTCAGTCAACCGAACAGCTTAAAATTTAAATTTTTCTGAAAACGGCTAGTTTGACACTTCCTTATTGAGCCCAATGGCTAGTTCGAACTTGAAGCGTATATAAATAGAGGCCTTGTGCCATTGTTTTCTTCACTCAATCCCTCTCATTCATTCTCTCACATACTACTCTTTAGCACATCAATTCTATAGTCTTTTCATACACATTTTTTAGAGAAATTTCATATTAGATTCTTATTGAGCTTCATTGTTCTATTTCTTGAAAAGTGAGTTAGAGTTTCATTGTTGTACCTATTTTCTCATTCAAGGAGCATTCTTTGTATACTAGTATATCACTCTTCTTGTTGGTTTGTAGTTGAGAGAGGTGATTCTCAAAAAAGACTAATCCGCCTACAAGGATTTGATTAAATTGAGAATGGTACATTCTCAAGTAGAGGTTACTCCACCTAAACTAAGGAGATAGGCTCTTTCGCCTATTGAATGAGAGGTAGTGAAATCCTCATAGCGGTTGGCTTGAGACAAGAACGTAGGCCGTAGCGCCCAACCTCGTAAAAATCGTGGTGTTACTTTTCTTTTGCTTTAAGTTCTTCATTATCTTGTTGATTATTATTAAATTACATATACACGCTCTTGTATTTAATTTCTTATCCATTATTTGTTCTTACATTTGTTTAAACCAAGTAAGGTTCTTAAAACTAGAAATTGTAAAATTAATCTCTATACTTATTTCTTACATTGTTCTTAACATATACTAGAAATTGAATCTTTTATTCTTTTAAATCTTAAAGTTAAAAAGTTTCTCTTTGTAAGAAATATCATCAAATTAAAATACTCTTGTATCTCAATATTTGAAAATTGTTAAAATTGAAAGTTAGTTTTTTATTGTTAAAACAAGTCAAGTATTGATTCTTACTAACAAAAATATTGTTGAAGCAAATTTGCATTTTCAAATTAAAACACTTTGAAAGTTAGCATCTTTATTTGTGCTCTACCTTTGGACTTAATATTCATTTCAAATATACTTGTATTTTAATTAACAAGAAGTTTTTAAATATTGCTTATACTTGTACTTAGATATTTCATCACAAGTTTTTGTTTATAAGTTTAATACAAATTGACTTGTGATTTAAAATATCCTTGAACTAAGATCATACACTTGTGTTCAATTATTTGATCTAAGAAATTTTAAATAATTTAATTCACCCCCCTCTTGGGATTATACACGTAATATCAATTGGTATCAGAGCCTAACACATTATTCTTAACAAATTTTGTGTAAAAGATCAAATAACATGTATTGATGTATCCCCTTTTGGAGAAGATCTGTCTTCCACACGACCTCCAATCTTTAGTGGTGTAAACTACACCTTTTGAAAGTAAAGAATGAAAATATTCATTCAAACTACGGATTGGAAAGCATGAAGAGTAGTCGTGTAAGGTAACTTTATTCCTACTAAAACTGTAGAAGGTAAAGAGGTTCCTAAATTAAAAGAAGAAATGAATGAAAATAACATGAAGCAATTGCAAATAAATTCTAGTGTTATGAATGCATTATATTGTGGTTTAGATACAAATGAATATAATAGAATAATGACATGTAAAAGTGCAAAAGAAATATGAAAAAAATTAGAAATCACTTATGAAGGCACACAAGATGTTAAGGATTCTAGGATAGATAGATTAATTAGTGTATATGAAAGCTTTACGATGCATGAAGATGAAACAATATCTAGCATGTCCACTCGCTTTACTCATATTATAAATTCTTTTAATGCACTTGAAAAAACTTACCAGTCTTATGAGTTATTAAGGAAGGTACTCAATGCCTTTCCACCCATTTGGGAAGCTAAGGCCACAACCATCTCTGATGCAACAAATCTAAGGGTGATGACCTTAGATGAACTTATTGGCTCATTGTTGACCTACGAGCTCAAGATAAACGAAAGAATCAACAAACAAAGCAAGGCCAAAAAGTCTATTGCCCTCAAAGCATCAAAAGAAAGTGCAAGTGATGAAGATGAGGATATTAATAATGACGACATGGCCCTCATCACAAGAAGATTCGGGAAGTTCCTCAAAAGAGAAAAAAAATTCTCAAGAAGATTCTGAGGTACAAAATTTGACAAAAGAGACTCAAGCAAATGGGATCTCAAGAAAGAACCACCTACTTGCTACAATTGCAACAAAATTGGGCACATCAAGCCCGAATGTCCTCAACTCAAGGAGTCAAAGAAAAAAAAAGCCATAAAAGCAACGGCGTGGAACGACACTAATTTCAACAAGTCAAGCTCTAGCTCAAGCAACGAAGAAATGGCCAACTTTTGCTTGATGGCAAGTATAGATGAAGAGGTAAACTCTCATTCAAATTCTTGCAATTCCTCTTGCTCTTCTTATTCTATGCCATTATACAATGATCTTAAAAATGAAATATTCAATTTATATAAAAGTCTATTAAAATTGGAAAAAAAAAATTTAAAAATGAAAAATGAAAACAAAAGTTTTACTAAATAAATTGAGGACTTAAAACTCTCAAATGAAAATGCAAAAATTGAAAAAGAAAATATTTATAAGGAATATGTCTCAAAAGTTGAAACATTGGAAAAAGAAAATCTCATTTAAGAGTCAAATTTGATAGATTAACAAAAATTTCCGAAAATGAGATTTCAAATTTAACAAAAAAAAATGATAGGTTAAGAAAAGATCTCATCAACTTGAAAGATAAAAATATTGCAAATAATGTTTCCTATGAACTAAAAATTAAAGTAAAAGATTACTCAAAAATCATTTATAAATTTACAAATAGAAAAGAAAATTTTAAAAAAAATTTATGAGCACAAATAAAGTCTTTGAATAAAGAAGGAATAGGTTATAATAAAAAAGTAAAACTCAAATCTAAAAATTATTTTGTGAAAGAATTAAAAAAAATTTCAAACACATTTTTCAAAAATGTTTATGAGAATGTAACTTGTTTTCAATGCAAGAACAAATGACGGATTAAATTTGATTGTCCACTAAAAAAAATAATGGTATATCTAAAATGATTTGGAGAGTGAAAAGCACTAATCCTATATGACCCAAAAATGATTTGGGTACCAAAGAAAATCACTTAATCTGTTTTGTAGGTATGCTTGAGATTCTCATCCTCAAAAGAAAGATGGTACTTGGATAGTGGATGCTTAAAGCATATGACAGGCGACAAGTCTAAATTTCTAACCCTAACGCCTAAGGATGAAGGACATGTGACATTTGGAGACAACGCAAGAGGTAAAATCATTGGTATAGGTAAGGTCGGTAAGAACTCTTCCCTATCTATTGATAATGTACTCATTATCGATGGTCTCAAACATAACCACCTTAGTATTAGTCAATTGTGTGATAAAGGTTATAGTGAAATTTTTTTGCATAATACCTGTATTGTTGAAAACAAAGAAAATGATCAAGTTTTATTTTTTGCAAAGAGATTTGAAAATGTTTACACTATCGATTTTGAAAATCTACATTTTCAAAATGTTACATGTTTTTCTACTGTAAATAAAATTAGTTGGTTATGGCATAGGAGGCTAGGTCATGCCAGCATGAATCTCTAATCCAAACTTGTCAAGAAAGAATTGGTCAAAAGCTTGCCTAAGATTAAATTTATCAAAGACAAAGTTTGTGATACTTGCCAATTTGAAAAGCAAGCCAAAACTAGTTTTAAAAAGAAACAAAATTTTTTTACAAATAGACTTTTATAATTACTTTATCTTGATTTATTTGGTCATATGAAACCCCAAAATCTTGAAAAAAAAGCATATTGTTTTGTTATTGTCGATGATTTTTCACGATATATATTGATTTTATTTCTTGCAACAAAAGATGAAGTATGTCATGTGTTGGCCAAATTTTGTAAGAAAATTTAAAATGAAAAGGGCAATACTATTCTACACATTCGCAGTGATAGAGGAGGAGAATTTAAAAATAAAAATATAAAAAACTTTTGTGAACAAAATAGAATTTCTCATAATTTTTCTACACCTCGAACTCCTCAACAAAATGGGATTGTAGAGAGAAAAAATAAATCTTTACAAGAAATGGCATGTTCCATGTTAAATGAATAAAAAATTCCTAAATATTTTTGGGCCGAGACAGTTAGTACTGCGTGCTATGTAATGAACCAAGTTTTTATAAGATATCACTTAAATAAAACTCCTTACGAGTTATGGAATGGTAAAAAGCCCAACATTTCTTACTTTTATGTTTTTGGAAGTAAATGCTTTATTTTAAATAATAAAGATGAATTGGAAAATTTTGATTCAAAATTCTATGAAAGAATTTTTCTTAGTTATGCCACTAATCGTAAAGCTTATAAGGTGTATAATAAAAGAACTATGATATTAGTAGAGTCCATTCACATTATGCTTGGATGATTATGCTTATTATGCTTCTCACGGTTATTTTGATCATGAATTGAACATCTACATTAATCATATAGCACTTCAAATTTTCACAACTTATGCATATTGTAAGGGGGAGTTTTTTCAACTCAAAGATTATTACTCATGCTTATTGTTAGAGGGAGTTTTACTTAAGCTTTTCTATATTATTTTGCATGTGTTTGTCATCATTAAAAATAGAAAGATTGTTGGTCTAATAAGGCTTCAATAATCGATTTTGATGATAACAAACCTATGTATCTAAAGTGTGCGAATTGAGATTGATGTCAGGACATACATAATTAGCACAATCCAAGTTACAAAGTAAAAGCCATGACGCTTAAATTCAAATCAAGATCTTTGACGACAAGTTTTTGAGGAATCAAGACATTGAAAGATTGATGAATGAAGAACAAGTTGTAATTCTTTTATTTAGGATCCTTTGTACATTCATTTTCTCTTGAAATTTTGCTTTGAAACTCATAGAAATACTAAAAAGTCATAAAATAATTTTTCCAAATCAAACTATTTTGGAAATCTAAAATTCTATTTTTTTTATGTCCAGTCGACCGAACAGATTACCAAAAACACATTTTCAGATCCAAAGAAGTTCATTCGACTGAATCTTAGTGTTCAGTCGACCGAAGATAGGTTCAGTCAACCGAGTGAGTCTCTTCAGTCGACCGAACAGCTTAAAATTCGAATTTTTCTGAAAACGGATAGTTTGACACTTCCTTATTGAGCCCAACGGCTAATTTGAACTTGCAGCCTATAAATAGAGGCCTTATGCCATTGTTTTCTTCATTCAATCCCTCTCATTCATTCTCTCACATACTACTCTTAAGCACATAAATTCTATAGCCTTTTCATACACATTTTTTAGAGAAATTTCATATTAGATTCTTATTGAGCTTCATTGTTCCATTTCTTGATAAGTGAGTTAGAGTTTCATTATTGTACCTATTTGCTCATTTAAGGAGCATTCTTTGTACACTCGTATATCACTCTTCTTGTTAGTATGTATTTGAGAAAGATGATTCTCAAAAGAGACTAATCCGCCTACAAGGATTGGGTTAACTTGAGAATGGTACATTCTCAAGTAGAGGTCACTCCGCCTAGACTAAGGAGATAGGCTCCTTCGCCTATTGAAGGAGACGTAGTGAAATCCTCATAGCGGTTAACTTGAGGCAAAGACGTAGGCCGTAGCGCCGAACCTCATAAAAATCGTGGTGTTACTTTTCTTCTGCTTTAAGTTCTTTATTATCTTGTTGATTATTATTAAATCACACACACACACACTCTTGTATTTAATTTCTTATCCATTATTTGTTCTTACATTTGTTTAAACCAAGTAAGGTTCTTAAAACTAGAAGTTGTTAAATTAATCTCTATACTTATATCTTACATTGTTCTTAATATATACTTGAAATTGAATCTTTTATTCTTATAAACCTTAAAGCTAAAAAGTTTCTTTGCAGTTGTGGACCTATGAGTTCCTCGGGCTTTACGTCCCGGCGAACTCTACAGCAGACCCTCTGGTTATTCCTCGTGCAGCCTAGTGGTCCCGAGTGCTAAAGGGGAAGAAGGCTAGGGGGAAGGATCTTGACCGATTCCATGTATCTTTAGACCAGCTGACCCCTGACCAGGTATCTTTACTTACCATTCAATATTATGCTGCTTACTGCGCTGTTCACTGTACTGCACTGCACTGTTCTTCATTCTATTCACTGCACTGCACTGGGCACTGATTACTGCACACTGCTCATCATACTGTATGTTTTACTGTTCTTTGCATTGTACTGTATCTTGAACTGTTGCAGGTCCACTGGGATGTCTAGAGTGGGGTGGAGGATCGTGCCAGCGTAGATCTGATGCACAGCCGCGACATTACGGTGAGGCGTATCTTGCTAGAGGGCCCGTTTGGGTGGGAATACTATCTAGGAGAGCGAGTGGTTCGCTAGTCGCTCAGCCTGGATCACTTCTAGATCCCGGTGGTTCCTCCAATTTGTATGCGGCGGACTGATCATCTGGGGCCCGTCGACTTACTGCTGGAGACGGTGAGGACCCCAGTTTCAGAGCTGTTGGTGGCGGAGGGGGACTACTCAGCCTGGGCCCGAGCACACCTGATGGGTCCCTTAGGTTCTGGCCCGACTGGAGATAGGAGGAGGCGAGGACAGGCACTAGAGGTTGTTGATGCCGGTGCTGATGCTGGAGTGGGAGCTGCCGCTACTGCTACTGCTGCTGCTGGAGCTGCTGCCCCCGGAGCTGGAGCTGCTTGAGCTGGAGGAATGATAGGTCCGGAGATCCCCTAGGAGATCCAGACTGTGGCCTATGGCTTCCCTTTCGCCCTTCCTGTTCCAATCCCGCCAGTTTCTGAGTTCAAAGCAGAGATTGGCCAGGTATTCCCTTATCCTTACTCCTTTCTTTCATTTCTTGCTTCATTTGTCTGGCTGACTTCTTCTCTTTCCTTCTGTAGTTTAATCAGGCGTGGGTGGATCAGACAATGCTGATCGTCACCGGCCTAAGAGTGATGATTTGGTATATAGACACCTCGATGCGGGCAGCTGGCATTGCTTTCACGCTAGTAGCCGTCGTAAGTAGCTCGCGTGTTCTTTTTACTTTTTCTCTGCATTTTCCTACCTTTAGTCTTGCTCTGAGTCTTGCTTTTCTTTTAACAGCCTCTAGCTCCGGTCGCTAGCGTAGTGCCTCCACAGGCTCCAGTTGGGCCTTCTGCTCCGGCCCCAGCCTCAGTTGGAGGCTGTGGTTCTCGGGCGTCTTCTCGGGCCTGTTCAAGAGGATCGGTCTCATCTGCTCGGAGCTGATCCAGAGTTATCTCCTCCTCTAATAGCGACGACGATGATGATTTCGATAGACTTTTGAGGACGACAGCTCGGAGGAGGCCAGCCCTTCCCGTCAAGTGCGCTCGAGGCATACGTGAGAGATAGAGAGCTCTCCCTTTTTTGTCATTTCTTGCTCAAAAACTTTTACTCTTTATAAGCCTACATGCCTTGGTTTGACATATTTTTATTTATTCCCTTCATGGGCCTGTGTGCCCCAGTTTGACATATACACTTACTTGATCCATGGGCCTGTGTGCCCAGTTTTGCTGTTGGTTGGGCCTGGGTGCCCCAGTTTTATTCTGACATATTAGTTCCATTTATCTGTTCACCTATTGCATGATTTTCCTTTATTTGCTGCAAAAACTGTCTTAGATGCATAGTTGAGATGCCACCATTGATACAAATTATACAAACTGTAAACCGTCCCATACCCGTCATGTTCAAACAGGGCGGTCGCCATAGCATAACATGGCGGTCGCCACTTTCCCAAAATGTACACTTGGCGGTCGCCCGTTTCAACATGGCAGTCGCCACATTGATCGTCCCTCTTGCCGATTTTTTGATTTTTTGCCCTTTTCTGCCCAATAAATACTGTCCTGGAGACCCCATTTGCTGGTGCTCGGACTCATATGGCTAATCCCCTTTCTTCATGGATTGAAGAATTTTCTCATATAAAACGTTTGAACTTCGCCCTCTTTAGCCATAACGCCCTTTTCTCATTGATGACTATGAAGATTAACTGACCTTTACTAGCGACTGCAGGACAACTGTGGGATCCTCAGTCTCATGTCTTTCGGTTTGGTTTCGAAGAACTCTGCTCCACTGTGGAGCAGTTTGCTGCCATCTTGGACTTGACTCCACGGGGTTCCATTGTTGGTCCTACTCCCTTTCTCTCAGTTCGGCAGCAAGTAATGCAATTTTGTGGCCTATCCAGGATGGAGGCTTCTCTTCTAACCACGGACGACTATCTTGACATCCCGTGGCTTATTGAGAAGTTTCATTCTACCAGTGACTTCAGCGATCTTGACTTTCAGCTGCGGCGTCGTTATGCACTTTACTTCTACCCCCTTGCCCAGTATCTCTTTACCCCCTTCTGATGGGCGGGTTAGTTGTGCCCTGGTTGACATTGCTAGCTAAATGTGGACAGGGAAGGACTTCGCGCCCCTTGTTTTAGTTGAAACACTGTTGGGCGTTGTTTATCGTGGTGAAATCACCACTTTTGCTGGCAGTCCTTTACTTCTCTAGGTGAGCCTAACATCTTCTTTTGTATCAGGCTCTTTATCATACTGCAAAGCTTTTTCCTTACTATTTTAACTTTTGCTATAGATCTAGCTGTTGGAGAAGGTGAACCTTGTACATAAGCCTCCCACTGATAGACACAATGCCGCTGCTTTCCTTTACCGCCCACGTTATCAGATATGTGACACTGAGGTATCTTGGCGACAATATCTTTCCTCTCTGACCGGTTCAGACATTACCTAGCAGTGCCCTTGGTGGCGGATTCCTGCTATGACTTTGACCACTATAGATCACCCTAGCGTTCTGCTAATTGGTCTGCGTCAGACTACTTTCTACTATCCTCACAGGATCATACGGCAGTTCGAGCAAAGTCAGATCATATTTCCCAGCATTCGAGGATGTCTGTTTTCTTCTACACTGCGGGCTCCTTTTCTAGCATAGCATCGGGATGCCTGGCCATTTCGCTCATTGATGGAGATGCACAAGTTGTAGTGTCCCGATCTTTCTGCTGAATACAAGACATGGTTGACACAAGATAGGGAGAAGAAAGACAGAGAAGAGAGGAAACAAGCGGCGAAGAGGAGGAGAATTTGAGAACCTCTGCTTTGTTTTGAAAAATTTCACAGCTTTCCTTTTTTAGAGTTTGGGACTTGCGTGCCCTCCCTTTATTTAAGAACTTTGTAGTCTTGCTTAAAGTAATGAAAAACTCCCACTTCACGTTTAAGATGGTTCAAATTTATTCGAAACTTGAATGTCTTTATTATCAAAATCTAAAAATTAATTTGCATTGGTCTTACTCAGATTCAAATATGGTAAAAAATAAAAAAAGTGGTTGGACTTCTTAAAGAAGCTGCCAGCGTATCCTAAAAAGACGGAATCAGGCCTTAATGTAGTTCGGGCTTATTTTCGCTCGGGTATTGACACTTTTCTTTTGTGATGCCCTAACTTTTTCCAAGGTCGCCCTTCTGAATTTTTAGCCTTGCGGGCTGTTCTAACTTTTGCCTGAATTGCCACCAGTCATGATGGTTTTGATGAGAAACGGTCCGGACCAGTTTGGTTTAAATTTATCCCTCTGGTCGAAGATAGGAGCTATGATTTCCTTAAGGACCAGATCTCATTCTCTAAGATCCCGGGTCTTGACCCTCTTATTGAATGCTCGAGCAATCCTCCTTTGGTAACCTTGTACATGGAATAGGGCTTGCAGACTTCTTTCATCAAGCAAGAGCAACTCCTCCATCCGGTTTCTTTGCCATTCTGCTTCTGAGATATTGGACTCAGCCACTACTCTTAGTGAATGGATTTTCACCTTAATGGGCAGCACGGCCTCCATCCCGTACACTAAAGAGTACGGCATAGTTCCGGTTGAAGTTCTGATTGACGTTCGGTATCCCCATAGTGCAAATGATAGACGTTCCGGCCAATCTTTGTGTGAGTTGATCATTTTTTGCAGAATTTTCTTAATATTCTTGTTTGCTTCTTCAACCGCTCCACTGGTCTGTGGTCAATATGGCAAGAATTTATGAGCCACTATCCGGTATTCTTCGAAAAGGTCCAAGACCTCTCCTTGGAAATGTGAACCATTATCTGAGATGACCTCATGGGGAACTCCGTACCGACAAATAATATTTTTCTTGATGAATTTAGCAACATGTGAGGCTTTTAATACCAAGTAGGAGGCTGCTTCTACCCACTTGGTGAAATAGTCAATGGCCACTAGGATAACTCATGTCCATTAGATGCATTCGGTGTTATTCTGCCGATCACATCAATGCTCCACATTGAGAATGGCCATGGTGACGTTAAACTATACAGCTGAGACGGTGGGATGTGCATAAAGTTTGCATGAATCTGACACTTATGACACCTCCACACAAACTATATACAATTCGTTTCCATCGTCATCCAAAAGTACTCTTGCCGTAGGATCTTCTTGGCTAACATATTTATGCTCATGTGTGGTCCACAGACTTCTGCATGTATCTCTTTCATCAACTCTTGGCCCTCTTCAGTGTTTACACACAGTTTGTTGACCCCAGAATGTCCTCGTTTGTACAGTCTACCACCACAAATGACAAACTGCGCAGATAGTCGTCGTATTGCCCATTTGTCCTTTTTGCTGGCAAACTTGGGATATTCTCCTTTCTCTATGAAGTTTTGAATGTCAAAGTACCGTGGAAGGCCGTCTGTGCTTTCTTCAATAGCAGCTATCATCTCATATGTCGGCTTTCTCTTCTGCTCAATTATCAAGAGCCTTATTTGGACTCTAGGTGGTATGTCAATCATGGATGCTAGAGTGGCCAGTGCATCGGCGAACTTGTTCTGCAGTCTTGGTACATGGGTGAAGATCACCAAATCAAAGCACGGCATCAGCTTCTCTAGCTCTTGTTGGTAGAGAAACAATGTCACGTCCCTGACCGTCCAATCTCCTCTAGCTTGTGAAACCACTAGTGCCGAGTCTCCGATGACTTCCAATTTTCTTGCCCCTAGTTCCAGGACTGCCTCCAACCCGGCCAAACATGCTTCATACTCGGCCTAATTGTTGATGACTTCAAAGTTGAGCTTTAGGGATAACGAAACGTGTGATTCATCGGGAGTGACAAGGAGGACTCTTATTCCATAGCCATACTGATTGGATGCCACATCAAAATATAAAATCCACTTGCCATCCCTGACTTCCATCAGTTGTTCGTCTGGGAACTGGAACTCTGTGTCTCCGCCTCCTTCGATTGGTTGATCGGCCAAGAATTCTTCCACTGCCCTGCCTTTGACTGATTTCTGAGTAACATACTGGAGATCAAACTTAGATAATAAAAGTAATCATCGGGCCAGTCTTCATGTCAGTGCTGGCTATTCAAATAGATACTTCAACGGGTCCATCCGAGTGATGCCGTTTACCGTGAAAGACAACATGTAGTGTCTCAATTTTCGAGAAGCCCAAACTAGAGCCCAACACATTTTCTCCAATGGCGTGTTCTGTATTTCTGACCCAGTCATCTTTTTACTTAGGTAGTAGACAGCCTTTTCGAATCCAGTCTCGCCTTCCTTCGCCAGCATACATCCCATAGCTGAATCAGTCACTGACAAGTAAAGGAACAGTGGCCTATCAGGTTCGGGAGGAGCTAGAACAAGTGAATTTTGTAGGTACTATCGTACGGGATCGAAGGTGTCTTGGCATTTTTTATCCCACTCAAACTTGACTTCTTTCTTCAGCAGGCGGAAGAGCGGCTCACAGGTAGTAATCAGCTTTGCGATAAACCGACTAATAAACTGTATCTTACCCAGAAAACCTCTGACTTCTCGCTCGGTCCTCGGAGGAAAAATTTTCAAAATTGATTTAATCTTTGAAGGATCGACTTCAATACCCCGTTGAGTGATCATAAATCCAAGCATCTTTCCGGCAGTGACTCCAAAGGTACATTTTTCTGGGTTGAGTCGCATCTTGTACTTTTGAATCCTCTCGAAGAACTTTTACAGTGCTGTGATGTGACCATCCTGATCCTTAGATTTGACTATCATATCGTCCACATACACTTAACCTCCTTATGTATCATGTCATGTAGTAAGGTAGTGGCCGCCCTTTGATAGGTTACCCCTGCATTCTTCAGTCCAGCCGGCATCACACGATAGCAATAGGTGCCCCAATGCGTGGTGAATGTCGTCTTTTCTCTGTCTTTGAGATCCATCACACGATAGCAATAGGTGCCCCAAGGTGTGCTCCGTTGTACTATCTACCAAGACATCGATGTGCGACAGCAGAAAATCATCTTTCGAGCTAGCCTTGTTGAGATCGTAAAAATTTACGCAAATTCAGATACGATCGTCCTTCTTTAAAACTAGTACGGTGTTGGTTACCCATCTCAGATACTCGGTTATCATCAGGAATCCAGCGTTGATCTATTTGATAACTTCTTCTTTGATCTTCAAAGACCATTATGGCTGGATCCGTCTTAATATTTATTTGACCAGTTTAGCATCAGGGTATAAGGGGATGTGGTGTTGGACAATATCAAGATCAATTCCAGGCATATCTTCGTATGACCATGCAAATACATCTTTGAATTCTTTTAATAAAGTTATTAATTGTTCTTGTTCAGCTAAAGATAAAGAAGAGCCAATTTGAACATTTTGTGGGTTACTTTCATTATCCAGATTTATTAACAAAGTTTCTTCAATTATTGATTCGGCATGCATTTCTTCTTCTCTTTTTATTAAAAGTTTTATTTTTTCGGGAATGTCCCCGTCGAATTTAAAATCGTCAGTAAGCGTACGAAATAAATCAAACAAAGCAGAGTAACCGAAAACTTCGTTCATTTCATTAATAACAGTGGAAATTACAAAATTGATGATAAAAGCAGGAAGAGGAGCACCAACAGACGTGCCCTCAATTACAGACTCCAATTCAAACTTGGACTCAAGATAGACGACCTGCACATCAGAAGACTCGATGGACCAATTCTTTACTTCCTTTGTAGCTGCGTTGATGATGAGCTTGGTGCAATCTGCCAGTGGGTTAATGCCATCATGAAATAGTCCGATTCAGTTATACGCAGCTGAGTCATCTTCTCATTGAACAGCATTCCCAGGTCAGTACCATCGAGTCTGTTAGCCCAATCTTCTTTTTGAACCCTCTTTTCTTCTTTCTCTCTTTCCACTATTTCTTCCTCCTTTCTGTCAGACAACTGGTGGCTGGAAAAGATCTCCAACCCAGGCAGCTTTTGACTGGTGTCTTCGTCGATCCATGGCTCTGGAAAGCCACAATATGGGAAAATTTTTCCTTCCTTGATGAAGTGTCCATTAAATGTCCCAGAATGATTAGTTTTTTGCCTCCTTCCAGGCCCTTCCAGATCTTCTTCCATTGATTTATACCCACGACCAAACCGGTGTGAAGTCGGTAATACCTGAATAGGCTCCGGGATACCTTACTGTTTACGCCCTAATCCCATGCTAGGGAAGAAAGACATTTTCCTCATCATCATTAAAGCTTGTGGGTTAACATATCTTTCTTCCTCATTCATTAGCGTCTGAACAGCCTGTACTTCATCAAATTGAAAACCACTGAGCAACACATCATCTTCACTGTGTTAGACTTCTAGCAGAGTTGTGCCCTCTCCTCCTTTCGGAGGATGAATACTGTCATCTCCATGAATGGTCAAAACTATCCCGTTCTTTATTAATTTTAATTTCTGGTGAAGGGTAGAGGGTACCGCCTGAACATTCGGGTCATGTAGCCATAGCCTGCCCCAGCAGCAGATTGAAGGAAGCCGATACGTCTAGCACGTGAAACACCACTGACGTTTCCAGAGGTCCTACTAAAACGAAAAATGACACCAGTCCAAACACATCCCTTCTTGTGTTGTCGAAGGCTCGTACTCCTTGATTGTAGGAAGTGAACTGGCCTGGCCTCATCCCTAAGTAGACGGCCGTTCTCAACAGGCAGACTTTCAAAGAATATCCATTATCAATAAGAGTCACCGAGACCCACTTTTCTAGGCACTTGACGGTGATGTGAAGCAGCTTATTGTGACTTTTTCCTTCAGCGAGCAGATCCTTATCAGAAAAGGAAATGACCTTTGGTTCGGCGACTGGCAAAATGAGCCCAATAAGCTGCTCGAGGTTGCATTTATCGGGACACTGGCCTTGTTCAACACCTTCAAAATAGCTTGTCTGTACTCGTGTGACGCCATTAATAAGCCCCAGATACTGATGTTAGCCTGTGTATTTTTTAACTGTCTTAATACAACATCATCCTCCTGCTCTTGCTTTATCTCTTTCTCTTTTCCACTTGGCTGTCCTCTCTCTAACTGAGCTGGCTTAAAATATCATCCACTTCTGGTTAGGTGTTCCATGCCGTCTTCGGGGTCCCATAATCCCGACATCGCATTATTAGTTTATCTTACTTCATTTATGTGTAGAGGGCCTTCGAATGCCTATAAATCATTTAGGTCACTGACAGCTTCCCTTTTCCTTCCTTCCTCGTCATATTCGATAGCCTATGTATTATCAATTTCCTCCCAGATATCTTCCTCGATAAAGTCCACCTGCTGTTCCCGAGTGGCCTAAAAATTAGTCCACACAGCCCCATCAGACTTCAACACAATCCTTACTAGCCAGTAGAACTGTATTTCATCGACGTACACTTTCTCCTCAAAAAGTTAGGGAAGGGTGATTCCATCGAGTACATGACCAAACCCATAAGGTCGAGTTGGGTAATCCAATGGCCAATCGTCTACCTCGTTGCGCTTCTCATCCTGTTGGTAGATTTGGATCATTGGTCAATACCATTCCTAGGCATTATCATTCTACTCTTCTATCTTATCTCAACTGCCTCTAATCACCATGAACGAGCATGTTGTCTGATCCTCAGCTATTTAAACATGAGGGCGTCATAGGTATGCTGAACAGATGTGTTGTCTTGGGTCCTCCGATCCTCCTAAAGATATGTAATTTACCCCAGCCTACCTGACATGATTTGGTAGTGGATTTGTAGTGACATTCGGTTTCGGGGTGACTGGTGGATGAGGGATCACTATGTTTCTAATGAGATTCTGGATCTCATGGCAGAGCATCATACACTTGTCAGTCAAATGCTCGTGGCCTTAGTGGAAGGCGCAGTAATGATAGGCATTATATCTCGGGGGAGTGGGCCGGGCACTAGCATAGGATCTAGCACCTTGATGAGTCCTTTCTCTACCAGACAGTTTAAAGCAGTGGATAACAGGATATTGAGAGGGGTGAAGGTTCTTTGTGGCCGTTGCTGTGTTTGTTGACCATCGCCTGACTGCTGAAGGTTGCTTGTTTGATGAGTGGAATAAGAAGGGTTCAAAAGATTCACTTCGCCCGAGCGGGAAACGAGGTTAGTTGCGAAAGGTTGATTTTGGTTGGTTGTGGGAAAAGTCCTTCTTGGTGATTTCTAACTGGGTTCTATTTTCTCAATGTTGCCAGATTGGATTGCATCTTCTGCCTGAACCCCAGCATCAAACAACTGCTCGAATATAGAGAGCGGCTGTATAATCAGATAACGTTTCAGGGGGGGTTACAAATTCTTTACTACAATCCTGACTTGCTCCTTTTCAGAGGGCTGATTTGTCATTTTTGCAGCCTTACCCCTCAAGCGGATCAGGAAATCAACAAAAGAGTCCCTATTTTCTTGGCGAGTAGTCTCTAACTTCCGAGTAGTTACGTTTAACTGGACATTATAACTATACTGGTTGAAGAATGCCATAGCTATATCTTCCCAAGTTCTGGTCTTCGCTACATCGAGGGAAAGGAACCATTTCTGGGCTGCCCCAGAGAGGGATCGGTGAAAGAGCTGGGCTTTCAACTGGTCGTCAATTCCCATGGGGGATAAGGTTCTGACATACATTCGGAGATGAATTTTGGGATCTCCGGTTCTGTCAAAATTTTTCATGTCTGGTATTTTAAACTTTTTTGGTAATTTAGCATCTGGAAATAGGCAGAGTCCCCCTACATCGAGCTTATATTCTTAAACTCCTTTAGCTTTCCTTAACACTTTTTCCATTCGGTCAATCTTTTCCACGAGGGCGGATTCCCTAGACTGAGCGGTATATTCATCTTCTACCACAATCGGGCGGAGAACCCGAGATGGTACAGCAACTTACGGTATCTCTGGTCCTTGGTTGTTATCCCAAAAATCTTTGCCATTCTCATTCATATTGTCTGGCTGTCCATTCACACCAAGTATACGGGCCCGAATTATTTGTATTTGCGCTTGACACTGGTTTTGAGTTTGGGTCTACTGCTCCACAGCCCGTTGTATCTCGGTAATAGCCCTCATCGGGGCTATCAGATTAACTTTGTTTTCTACCATATCGGTTGATTCAGATACTCTGCGAACTCTGTCTGATTCTGATCTTTTCCAAACTCGTGTCGACTGTACTCTTCCTGGATCAATGGTAACCCACAGAAAAACCTGAATCCCACAAGCAAAATAACCAGTCTCAGATATTTTCTAAAAGAATTCGGACAATAGATAACAAATATCCCAGATACCCAAAACAGCTAAAACTGAAATAAAGCCCATGTCGGGCTCATACTGGCAGCATAACAATTGAACATCTGAAAATCCAAGATGAGAACCAAAGGGGATAGATCAACAAAGGTTTTATCTAAGCGGACGACGTTCTAGCAAAAAGACTATTCTAACCCTTAAAACGCTAGTTCGACCTATGAGTCTAAAGAAAAATCGGTAGCATAACGGTAGAAAAACAAAACTTTCTCACGTAGGTTGAAAGAAAAAGGTTTGAAGAAATCAAGCCTAGACTAAAAATGGGATAGAGAATTAGCAACCTGAGAAGAACCCGAAAGGGGGAGAAACAATCTTAAAGGCCCAAAATGAAACAAAGGCATGACCCCGGGAAGAAGCCTAATACAATAATAGCGAAGAACTGACAATTCGAGAAGAACCCAGAGGAGAGAGACTATCCTAGAGTTATTAAAACGAAACACAGGCATAACCCCGGGAAGAAAAACTACGGCATGAAAAACTGGTCAGAGTGAAGGACGAAACCCGGGTAAGAGCCCGAAGGAAAAAAAACTAATCTAATCAAAGGATAACGAAAAATTGAAATCGAACTCGGGGAGAGAACTAGCCTAATCTGAAAAAACCATCCTAACAATATACAATCAAAATATACAATAAAGAAAAATACATAATCCTATTAGGGTTAGCAGCACCTAATTGGGGGGTTTTAAGTTCACTATATGCAAAAAATCGATTTTGGTCAATTATCAGGGCACCTTCTAAATAGAGCCGGATATATACCTCCCATGCCTGGAGTGATAGTGTACCGTCAATAAGGGTTGCATGTCTTCCCAACAATTCTCGAAACGGATTAACGTTCGGGGCATCGGGTCGACCAAGCAGGAGGAATTGAAGAACAATGCATATGCATGCGAAAATGCAAGTGAAAAATTTTATTAAGAACCAATGATGTTTTCAAGTCTAGCCCTCTTATTTATTTTTGAAAATTAGTTCCCAGCAGAGTCGCCAGAAAATACTGTGGCGTTGAGGATTTAGGGGTTTTAAAAAATGTTCAAAAATAAAAAATTCAAAGAATATTTAAAAAAAAAATTTTAACACCTTGAAAATTAAATTTTAAAAACTCTTTTTTGTTGAGAATAGAGTCACCACTTAGTTTTTGAGAAAAACTAAGAAAAACAAAATGGCTTACTGATCTTGAAAACGTTAACTAGATAAAGAGATTCGGGGGCTAAGGTACGAATCGGGAAAGGAATTAGGCACCCTATTCACCCAACCACAAGGTTGGCCTCTACTAATCATGATGGGTTCTTTAAGAAAATTTTTTAAATGCATGCAAATTAAAAAAATAGAGAAAAAGAGATAACATCCAAAATTAAATATAAAAAATACATAAGATATTTACATAACACTCCAAATTATAACAAATAAAATGATAAAATCCAAAACCCCATGCAATTTCTAATTAAAAGGATACACGAAACACTTTCACATGTAATATTCACAAAAATGACCTAAACTATCATGATATGCATAAAATAATAAAGCATGTTAGAAGTTACCAAAACTACCTAAATATGAATTTACTACAAAAATTGAGCTAACAAGTTTAAACATGCATTTAAAGAAAATAACCAAAACATGTTGAATAAAAAATAAACTAAATTAACATTAAAGACAAAAACTAAATGTAAAAAAATAGATGCATGAAAATTTTATACTAAAAGAAAACCTACTATCAAAGAAAATGAAATTGAAATTTTATAACAAAGAAAATTTTGAAAGTTTAAAGAAAAAATTTATAAAGAAAAATATTAAAATGTAAAAAATATTATTAAACTATTGAAAGAGAAGAAAACCTAATTACTTACATTTTACATTTTCTTTAAAAGATATGAAAGAAAACAAAAAGAAAAGAAAATAAAGAAAAGAGAATTACATTTAAAAAGGAAAAGAAAATTAGCCTAAAGAATTTTTTTATGATTTTTAGATTTAATGAAAAAAAAAAAAAAAGATAGAATAAGTGCTAAAAGAGAAATTATACTAATATTGCAGAAAAAAAAAAATACTAGAAGAAATTAATTTTAGCTAACAGTAAAAGAAAAGAAATAAAAATATGATAGAATATTAAAAGAAAAAAAATAAAACTGCCCTACCATAAAAAGAAAAGAAAAAAAAATATGATAGAATATTAAAAGAAAAAAAATAAAACTGCACTACCATAAAAAGAAAAGAAAAGACATGTTAGTATTAAATATTAACTAGTAGTAAAAGAAAAAGAAATACTAAATGAAACATTATAAGGAAAAAAATAAAATAAAATACTAAAAAAAGGAACTGCAATAATATGAAAAATAAAAACTATAACAGAGAAACTAAACTAAAAGAAAAAGAAAATGGAGTATTAAATTAATATTTACAGGAAAAGAAAATAAAATAAAATAAAATGGTAGTGAAAGAAAATTAGACTAATTAAAAGAAAATGAACGCTGGGACATTAAATTAGCATAAAATAAAATAAAAATAGAAGAAATGAAATGCTATATTTAAATGGGTATAATATTGACGATTATAACCATTTTAATACAAGTGCTTTTAATTATAACAATATCGATATTGTTTTGTCGTAACTTTTAATTATATTACCACTACTTTGATGCATATATTAAAGAAAATGACAATGTACTTGGTATGAATGTGTTAATTAAGCAACGAATTAAAGTATTAAACTAAATGAAAGTAATTAAATAAAGACAAGATTAACTATGTAAATAAGAATGAGTACTTGAACTGAAATTAAATGTAACCCGATCACCCCAAAAGAGAGAGAATAGGGCTAGAAGGACCGGAGATCCAAACAAGATACCTGAATTGTGGAATCCTCAAGTCAGGAATGTGCTCCAATGGGACAATCCTCGAGTGGTGATCCAAGTAAGACTTCAATGTCAGTCAGAGGTTCGGCAGGGTTTCGGTGTCGAGACTCGGGATCGCTTGGTATATCGACAGAGTCTCTTTCCCTCAGAATTTGTTCTAAAAACGTACGCTGGGGTACGGTACTTATAGAATTCTTCAACCAATGAAATGTTGCCACGTTTTGGGACACGTCAGGCCATTTGAAATTGGTGGTCGCCATGATGTAAGCTGACGGTCGCCATGTTTTTGAAAGATTCCACAAAGTTCTATGGCGGTCGCCACAATGGGAGTTGACGGTCGCCATGATGAAAGGTGGCGGTCGCTACTTTTGGTTAGGGTTTCTACAAAGTTCTATAGCGGGCACCATGAAGAGAGTTGGCGGTCGCCTTACGTGAGTAGCAAGTTTCGATGGTTCGTCAAAATTTTATTGGTTTGAAGGTTCCAGGTTCAAATACCGAGCTTGGATCACTTCCTGAGGATCGTACGGAGGCACTAATCCATCTGTTTTCATAATCAAATTTGCCTAAGATTAGGCGGAGTCAAATTGGGGTGTCTATAGTGCCCTTGTTCATTGGGCCTAGGTGCCCAAATTTACATTATGCTACATTATGCTATTTTCTGATGCATTTTTTGGCCTTCGTGCTATTTATTGCTTTACATGTTTATCTGTTGTATGATTTTTCTTTATTTGCTCCTCACACTGTCTTGGATGTATGATACGAATGTCAAAATTTACACAGAGAATAGAAATCACAAACTGATACATGCCCATCACCTTTTAACATGGCGATTGCTATAATCCAACATGGCGGTCGCCACATCTAATATAGCTGATGGAAAAGGTGTATCTTGTGCAGAAATCACCTACTAATAGGCATAGTGCTGCATCTTTTATTTGTCGACCTTACTACCAGATATGTAGCATCGAGGCAGCCTGGCGACAGTACTTCTCTTCTTTGACTAGCCCTGATGTCACCTGGCAGTGTTCCTAGTGGCAGATCCCTGTCATGACTCTGACTACTATGGATCACCCTGGTGTTTTGCTAATTGATCTGCGTCAGACTACTTTCTATTATTCTCATCGGATCATGCGATAATTCGGTTATAGTCAGATCATCCATCACAGTATCCAAGGCCGTTTATTTTCATCTACAGTACGGACCCAATTTCTAGCATTATATCAGGATGCTTGGCCATCTCGTTCATGGATGAAGATGCAGGAGTTGCAATGTCTTGAATTTTCTGTCGAGTACAAGACATGGTTGGTGCAGGATAGGGAGAAGAAAGACAAAGAATAAGGGAAACAGGCAGCAAAGAGAAAAAAGATTTGAGACTTCCTATTTTGTTTTAAAGATTTCATAGCTTTTCTTTTATCTTTTATTTGTAGAGTTTTGGGACTTGCGCATCCACCTTTTCAAAACCTTGTAATTCAAACTAAAGTAATGAAAACTCTCACTTTATATTTAAAAAGGTTCAAAATTATTCAAAGTTTTTTAGTTCAATTAAATGACTTTATTATCAAAATTTAAAAATAAATTTGCATTGGTCTTAATCAGATTCAAAGATGGTCAAAACAAAAAATGTGACCGAACTTCTTTAAAAGAAGCTGCTTACGTATCACAAGAAAGTGCAATAAGGTTTTAACGTAGTTCAAGCATAGTTTTCACTCGGGTATTGAGACTCTACTTTTGTGATGCCCTAACTTTTGGTAAGGTCGCCCTTTCAAATTTTCGGCCTTGCGGGCTGTTCTAACTTTTGTCTGAGTCGCCTTTTCGATTTTTAACTCAGCGAGTTTTTATTTTATCTTTATTTTTACCTCAAGAATAGTACTTTTTGAGCTAGTCGAGGTTTACTGGTGTAGAGAACACATTGTCATCTAAATCATAATAATGATTGCATCATCGGTCATGATGGTTTTGATGAGAATCGATCTGGACCAGTTCGGCTTGAACTTGCCTCTGGGTCAAAGATGGGAGTTTTGATTTCCTTAAGAACCAAGTCTCCCTCTTTGAGATCTCAGGTCTTAACCTTCTTATTGAATGCTCGAGCTATCTCCCTTTGGTATCCTTGTACATGAAACAGAGCTTGCAGTATTCTTTCATCAAACAAGAGCAACTCTTCCATTCGGTTTCTCTGCCATCCCGCTTCTGAAATACTGGCCTCGGCCACTACTCTTAGCGAAGGAATTTTTACCTCAATAGAAGGTACGGCTTTCATCCCGTACACTAAAGAGTATGACGTATTTCCTGTTGAAGACTTGATTGACGCTCTGTATCCCCAAAGTGCGAATGGTAGATGTTGCAGCCAATCCTTGCGTGAGTTGATCATCTTCTGCAGAATCTTCTTGACGTTCTTATTTGTTGCCTCAACTGATCCATTGGTTTGTGGCCGATATGGTGAGAACTTGTGGGCCATTATCCGATATTCTTTGAAGAGATTCAAGACCTCACCTTGAAAATGCGAGCAATTATTCGAGATAACCTCAGGAGGGACCCCATACCGACAAATGATGTTCTGCTTGATAAAATGGGTAACATGAGATACTTTCAATACTGAGTAGGAGGCTGCTCCCACCCACTTCGTAAAGTAGTCGATGACCACTAAAATGAACTCGTACCCATTCGACGCCTTCAGTGCTACCCTGCCGATTACATCAATGCCCCATACCGAGAATGGTCATGGCGACGTCAAGTCATACAGTTGAAATGGGGGAATGTGCATAAGGTTTGCATGAATCTGACACTTATGACACCTTCTCATAAACTGTATACAATCTGTCTCTATTGTCATTTAAAAGTATCCTTGTCGTAGGATCTTCTTGGCTAACATGTTTTCACTCATGTGTGGCCCACAGACTCCTGCGTGTATCTTTTTTATCAATTTTTGGCCTTTTTTTGTGCTGACACACAACTTGTTAACTCCAGAATGCCCTCATTTGTGTAGCCTTCCTTTGCAAATGACAAATTGTGCTAATAGTTTTCGTATTACCCTTTTATCCTTTTTGCTGGCAAACTTGGGATATTCTCCTTTCTTCACAAAGTTCTGGATGTCAAAATACCACGAAAATTCATCAATGCTCTCCTCAATCGCGGTCGTCATCTCGTATGTCGGCTTTCTCTTTTGTTCAATTACCATGGCCTCATTCGGGCTCTTAGTGGTATGTCAATCATTGATGCAAGGGTATCCAATGCGTCAGCGAACTTGTTCTGTAGTCTTAGCACATGGGTAAAGATTACTGATTCAAAACATAGTATCAGCTTCTCCAGCTCTTGATGGTAGAGATTCAGCGTCACGTTCCTGACCTTCCATTCTCCTCTTGCTTGTGAGACCACCAGTGCCGAATCTCTGATGACTTCTAACTTCTTTGCCCCTAATTCTTAGGTTGCCTCCAATCCCGCTAAACATGCTTCATACTCAACTTGATTGTTGGTAACTTCAAAATTGAGCTTCAAGGACAAAGGGACGTGTGATTCGTCTGGGGTGACAAGAAGAACTGCTATTCCGTAGCCATACTGATTGGATGCACCATCAAAGTATAAAGTTCACTTGTCATCCCCGACTTTCATCAACTGTTTGTCAGGGAACTGAAATTATGTGTCTTCACCTCCCTCAACTGGTTGATTGGTCAGGAATTCTGCCACTGCTCTACCCTTGACTGACTTCTGGGTGACATATTTAAAATCAAACTCTAATAATAACAGCAACCATTGAGCTAACCTTCCTGTCAGTGCTGGTTTTTCAAATAAGTACTTCAACGGGTCCATTCGAGAGATGATATTTACCGTGAAAGCCAACATGTAATACCTTAGTTTTCAAGAAGCCCAAACCAAAGCCCAGTATGTCTTTTCCAGTGGTGTGTATCGTATTTTTGACCCCATCATCTTCTTGCTTAAGTAGTAGACTACTTTTTTTATTCCAGATTCTTTCTCTTGTGCCAACATATATCCCATAGATGAGTCAGTCACTGACAAACAGAGGATCAGTGGCTTACCAGGTTTATGAGGAGCTAGAACTGGTGAATTTTGTAAGTACTGGTGCACGACATCAAAAGTGTCTTAGCATTTCTGATCCCATTCGAACTTGACTCCTTTCTTTAGAAAGCGGAACAACGATTCACGTGTAGTTGTCAATTTTGCTATGAATTGACTAATGAACTGTATCTTACCCAATAAGCTCCTGACTTCTCGCTCGGTCCTCGGGGGAGGCATTTCCAAGATTATCCTTATCTTTGAAGGATCGACTTCAATACCTTGCTGAGTAATCATAAACCTGAGCATTTTTTTGGCGATAACTCCGAATGCACACTTCTGTGGGTTAAGCCGCATTTTATACTTTTGAATCCTTTTAAAGAACTTTTGCAGCACTACGATGTGGCCATCCCAATCCTTAAACTTAACTATCATATCATCCACGTATACCTCGCCCTCCTTATGTATCATGTATGTAATAATGTAGTGGAAACCCTCTGATAAGTTGCCCTGCATTCTTCAAATCAAACAGCATCACACGGTAACAATAAGTGCCCCATGGTGTGGTGAATGTCGTCTTTTCTTTATCCTTGGGGTCCATCAAAATTTGATTATACTTAGAGAAGCCATTTATGAATGACAATAAGGCATGTCCTGCTGTACTATCTACCAAAACATCAATGTGTGGCAATGGAAAGTGTCCTTTGGGCTGGCTTTGTTAAGATCTCGAAAATCTATGCAGACTTGGATACGACCGTCCTTCTTTAAAACTTGCACAATATTGGCTACCCACTTGGGATACTCGGTTACCATCAGGAATCTAGTATTGATCTGTTTGGAAACTTCTTCTTAGATCTTCATAGCCCACTCTGACCGAATTTGTCTCAACTTTTGTTTGACCGATTTAGCGTCAGGGTACAAAGGGATATGGTGTTGGACAATGTTGGGATTAATTCCGGGCATATCCTCGTATGACCATGCAAATACATCTTTTAATTCTTTTAATAAAGTCGTTAATTGTTCACGTTCAACTAAGGATAAAAAAGAACCAATTTATACATTTTGTGGGTCGATTTTATTACCCATATTTATTAACAAAGTTTCTTCAATTTTTGGTTGGGCGCGCATTTCTTTTTTTCTTTTTATTAAAAATTTTATTTTTTCGGGAATATTCCCGTCGAATTTAAAATTATCAAAAAATATATGAAATAAATCAAACAAAGTAGAGTAACCAAAAATTTCGTTCATTTCATTGAAGAAAGAGAGAATTACAAATTCAAAGGCAAAAGCAGGAGGAGGTGCACAGACAAACATGCCCTCAACCACATACTCAAACTCAAACTCAGACTCAAGATGGACAACCTGCACATCACAGGACTCTAAGGTCCAGTTCTTCACTTCCTTTATAGCCGCATTGATAATACGCTGGGTGCAGTCGGTTGGTGCGCTGAAGCCCATCATGAAGCAGTCTTTGTTAGTTACGTGTAACTGAGCTATCTTTTCGCTGAACAACACTCCCATATTGATATCATTAAGATTTTCTGCCCAATCTTCATCTTGAATCTTCTTCTCTTCGTCTTTCCCTTCCACTGTTTCATCTTCTTTCATATCAAATAATTGATGGCCAAGGAAGATCTCCAATTCTGGCAGCTTCTGGTTAGTATCTTCATCAATCTATGGCTCCGGGAAGCCATAGTATGAGAGATCTTCTCCTTCTTTGATAAAGTAACCGTTGAGCATCCCTGAGTACTTAACCTTGCATCCCCCTTTAGGCCTTTCCAAATCTCCTCCGTCGGCTTATACCCAAGACTGAAACGACGTGAAGCTGGCAATACCTGGATAAGTTTCAGAATACCCTACTGGTTGCGACCCAACCCCATTCCTAAGAAGGCATTTGTTTCATCATCGTAATTGGTCATGAGTTGATATAATTCTCCTCTTCCTTTAATAGCGTCTACACAGCCTAAGCTTCATCAAATTGGAACCCATTCAATGACACATCCCCCTCTCTATGCTGAACCTCCAAGAGAGTCGAGCCCTCTCCCCTTGGGGGTTAAATGCTATCTTCCCCGTGGATGGTCAGCACTGTCTCATTCTTTATCAACTTCATCTTTTGGTAGAGAGTAGATGGCATTGCCTGGACGTTTAAATTGTGCAGCCATGGCCTACCCAGCTGAAGATTGAAGGAAGCCGACACGTCCAGTACATGGAATTCAACTGACGTCTCCAAAGGCCCCACTGACACTGCAAATGATACCAGTCCCAACACATCTCTTCTTGTATTGCCATAGGCTCGAACTCCTTGACTACAACGCAAGAACTGGTCCGGCTTCATCCCCAGGCAAACTGTAGTCCTGAGTGGACAAACGTTCAAGGCTGAACCATTGTCGATTAACGTTTCCAAGACCCACTTTTCTAAACACTTGACTATAATGTTCAGAGGCTTATTATGAATCTTCCCTTCTAATGGTAAATCTTTCTCAGAAAAAAATATCACTTTAGGCTCTACAGCTGGCAGTATTAATCTAATCAACTGTTCAGAGGTTGCATCTATAGATACATTGGCTTTGTTTAGAACTTTCTACACAGCTTGTCGGTGCCTGTGCAAAGCCATCAGCATACCCCAGATGCTAATGTTGGCCTGTGTCTTCTTCAGCTGCTTCAGCACGGCGTCGTCCTCTTCTTCCTGTTCCTTCTCTTTTCCGTTCCTGCTTGTCTGTCTTTTTTTCCAATTGAACTTGCTTGAAATGCTGCCCACTCCTAGTCAGATGTTCCACACCTTTCTCAGGATCCCACAATCCTGGCATTGTACTTTCAGTCTATCTTACCTCATCTACGCATAGAGGGCTTTCAAATGCCCATAGGTCATTTAAGTCAGTGCTTGCCGTTCTTCCTCTTCTCTCCACTTCATCCTCAATAGCCCACATGTTGTCGACCTCTTTCCACATGTTCTCTTCAATAAAACCCACATGTTGTTCTCGAGCGGCCCAGAAGTCGATCTATTCAGCCCTATCTAATTTCAGCACAACCCTCACTAACCAATAGGATTGCATGTCATCAATATATATCTCCTCCTCAAAAAGTTGAGGAAGAGTAATGCCGTCGAGCACATGGCCAAATTCATATAGCAGAGCTGGGTAATCCAACGGCCAGTCATTTTCTTCATTATGCTCCTCTTTTTCTTGTTGGTTGACTTGGATTGCAATCTGATACACTTTTCAAGCATCATCATTCCATTCCTCCATCATATCCCAACCATTCCCAGCCATAATCAGTGAACAGGTTGTTTGATCCTCAGTAGCTGAACCATACGGGCGTGGCAGATGCACTGGCTTGGATCTTTCGACTGTTCTAGAGACATGAAGTTTACCTTAGCTTACTTAGTACGGTTTAGCAGAGGGTTAGTCGTGACATTTGGCTTCGGAGTTATAGATGGTGGGGGGATTACTTTGTTGTCGATGAGATCCTAGATCTCATGACGCAACCTCATTCACTTATTAGTCGGATGTCTATGACCCTGGTGGTAGGTGCAGTATTGAGAAGTATTATACCGCAGCGGTAAGGGATCAGGTACAGGCATGGGGTCCAACAGATTGATAAGCCCTTTCTTGACAAGTCGATTCAGGGTTGTGGATAATAAAATGTTGAGTGGAGTGAAGACTCTCCTTGGCCTTTGTTGATGCTGTTGATTATTGTTTGACTGTTGGGTATTGTTTGATTGTTGGGCGAAGGATGAAGGATTCAAAAGGTTAACCTCGTTCGAGCGAGAAACAAGGTTGGTAGAAGCAGACTAATTTTGATTGTTAGCAGGAAAAGTCCTTCTTGGTTTCTGACTGAGCTCAGCATTCTCAATGTCTCTAGACTGAATGGCATCCTCGATCGGTACGTAAACGTCAAATAGTTGCTCAAAGGTAGAGAGTGGCTGTGTGATAAGGTAACGCTTCAGATGGGACTGTAGATTTTTTTACTACGGTTCTCACTTTTTCTTTCTCAGTAGGTCGATTCGTCATCTTTGTTGTCTTTTCTCTCCACCGGGTCAGAAAATCTAGAAATGATTTTTGATTTTCTTAACAAGTCATTTTCAACTCTCAGGAAGTTATGTCCAGTTGAACGTTGTAACTGTATTGACTGATGAAAGCAGTGGTTATATCTTCCTAAGTTCTAATCTTAGCCACCTCTAGAGAGAGGAACCATCTCTGTGCTGCCCTAGAATGCGACCGATTGAATAATTAGGCCTTTAGCTAATCATCAATTCCCATGGAAAAAGAGTACCAACATATATCCTCATATGGATCCAGGGATCTTCGGTGCCATCAAACTTCTCCATCTCTGGCATCTTGATTTTTTCTGGCAGTTTGGAATTTGGAAATAAACATAAACCGCTTACATCCAGCATGTATTCTTTCACTCCCTTTGCCTTTTTCAGTACCTTCTTCATTCGATCAATCTTTTTCACCAGTGTGAACTTCTTAGATTGGGCCGTAATTTCTTCCCCCACCTCCATCGGGTGGGGAACCCGATGTGGCACAGTGACTTATGGTGCATCCTGTCCTTGGTTATCATCCCAAAAGTCTTCACCGTTCTCATTTGTGTCATCCGGCTATCCATTCACGCGGGACAGACGGGCCTGAATCACCTGGATCTGTGCTTTGCACTAATTTTGAGCTTGGATTTGCTACTCCACTGTCACGTCCCATTTTTATAAATGGTATTCGTGACCGGCCAGTGAGTCAAGCTCACCTGAGGTCTACATTTCAAACCGTTTAAGGATTTTCAAAAAAATTATTTAGAAAAGGTTTAGCGAAAACAGAAATTTACAATCATGCTCAGAGTCAAACTAGTGTCATGAAGTATGCTAATTTTACAGGAGAAGATCTGAGTATAAAATATTTACATCAAAATATAATCAGGTACACGTGTCCCAACTAATAACACAAAATGATAATTTCTTCTCTTTGACCATCCGACATTCACCTTACTCTAAAATGCCACAATAATTTCGTAAGCACAAAGCTTGTGTGAGTGCACATATATCAAGATTACAGGTTTATCATGGAATATCAATTTCGCCGTATGAAAACATCTCATCCAACTGTTCTGTTAAAAACATCATTTTTCATATACATATTACAAGCATTAAGCCCTAGCAATGTTTTCTAAACAAGTTACAGGCGTTGTGCCTTAGCAGATTTTTCATAAACAGGTTACATGCATTAAACCCTACATACGATGATATGCTCATGGCTATGCCAGAATTACGTATGGAGCAAACCCACAACCCTTTTCGTTATGATATCATAACCAACAATCACTTGGCCGTGATCCCATTCTTATAAATCTCGCTGTTCAACACCCCAGCAACGGAGCTAACACCATTCAAACTATCATTATATACATATTTTCAAAATAGTCTCAATAGGATATTCATATCATTCTCAAATCATGGATAATCACAGGTTTCACAGGTGATATCTCATACATATACATACACGGCACCTAAAACACACACGCAGTTTTATGCGCACACACACACAGTGCGTGGGGCGCCTGTGCTAGTTCTTGGTAGCTTATGGGGTGTGCGATGATGGTGGTGTTATGGTGATGGTATGTGCGGCGGCGGCGGCGGCGTGTGGTGCGGTGGTGGTGGTGGCACCGTGAGAGGGATGTACAATATGTAGAGAGAGAGAGGTACGGGGAGAGTAACAGAGAGAGGGAGAGACAGGGAGATGAGAGAAACAGAGAGGGGGAGAGAGAGAGAGAGAGAGAATAATAGAGACAGAGACAGAGACGGCAAAGACCGTCGGCGAGGGTGGTAGGCGCCGGTGAATGGAGGCCGGAGGTGGCGTGCCAGGTGGCTGGTGGTCGCAGAAGGGGAGGCGCTGCGGCGTGGAGGTCGCGCCCTCTTCTTCCTCTGTGTTTTGAATCTTACAGCTTCAATTGAAGCTTCTGGAATGGGTCTTAATATATATATATATATATATATATATATCTCGCTTTTCTCAATTTTTCTCAGACGATTTCACTTCTCTCGGCATTTTCTCAAACAATTTGTGTGCTACTGAGCGTGCAATGCATGCTTTAACGGGACAACTGTCTTGGCATGCAGAAACTTGCGCTGCCAAGTGTACGATGTATAAAAAATTATACACCGTAAAATTTTTGATATAAAATTTTTAATTTAAAAAAATATAAAAATTTAAGTATAAATTTGTAATGTTTTTTTTATGAATTACGTATAATTAAAATCTCAATTAAAGTTTTATATCTATTTAATATATTTTATTGCAATTTGTCAATTATTAGTATTTTCAATAATTGTAAAATTTTAAATTCAATAAAAAATTTCAAAAATTCGAGATAAACTTTTAATGTTTTTTTACGAATTATTGTATAATTAGAATGTGCATAAAATTTTCTAACTATATAATATATTTTTATCTCAATTTTTAATTATCGAATTTTTATAGTTGTAAGTTTCTTGATTCTAATTTTAGAATCAACTATAAGGTTTTGTTAAGAATTTTATTCTAAATCTTTTGTAATTTACTACTCTTTATTTATTTTTATTTTTTTAATTTTTTTTATTTTAATTTAATTTTTTTAATTTTAATTTAATTTTTTTTTCAATCTAAATGTCAGACGTCACATCCACAACCCTTTGTATCTCAGTGACTGCCCTCATCAGAACTGTCAGATTAACTTCATTTTCTATCATTTCAGATGATTCAGCTAACTATTCAGATACCCTATAGAGTCTACCTAACCTTGATCTCACCCAAGCACGTGTCAACTGTAATCTTTCTGGCTCAATGATCTAAACTCAGAAAAAATTTGGATTCCAAAAGCAGAATAATTAGTATCAAACACTTCTTGAATAAGAATTCTGACGACAAATAGCAAACATCCCAGATACCCAAAACAACAAATCATAAGCAGATAATCACTGAAACTGAAATAATACCCATGTCGAGCTCATACTGGCAGCATAACAACAGGATAAACGAAAACTCGAGGTGAAGGCTAAGAAAAGCTTAATCGAATTCAAGAGGGAAGGTTTATCTAAATGGGCAGCACTCCAGCAAATCAACAGAACTAGGCCAAAGGTATCGATTTGATCTAGATTTTTAGGAAAAAAATGGGCAGAATAACAGTAGAAAAATAGAACTAGCTCACACGAGTTTGACAAGGGTTTGAAAGAAACGAGCCTAATACAACACCTGAGGGTAAAATTAACAACTTGGGAAGAACTAGAAAGAGAGAGAAACCATCATAGAGATTTTAAAACAAACCACGGGCATGACCCCAAGAAGAAAACTACGGCATGAATACCAAACAAGGCGAAAAACAAAATCAAGGTAAAAATCCGAAGAAAAAACTAACCTAAACTGCAAGGGATAACAGAAAAACCTAGACCAAAGCCCGGAGAAAGAACTAGCCTATGCCAAACAAACAATCCTAACAAATGCAATCAAAATGTACAATTAACAAAATACATAATCCTACTGAGTTAGCAGCACCTAATGGGGAGTTCTAAGTTACTATATGCAAAGAAGTTAATTTTGGTCAATCGAAAATGGTACCTTCTAAATAGAGTCGGGTATATACCTTCCATACCTGGAGTGGTGCAGGACATGATCAAACGGTACTTTCGAACTCTTTTACTGCACCTATACAAGCGTACAATCAGTAAGGCATGTCCGCCTTCTCAACAATTTTTGAAACGGATAAACGATCGGGGCATCGGGTTTACCAAGCAGGGGGGTTAAATAACAATGCACATGCATGGGATAATGCAAATAAAAAATGCATATTAAGAACCTATAATATTTTCAAGTCTAGCTTGCTTAATTGATTTTGAAAACTAGTCTCCAGTAGAGTTGCCAGAAAATATTGTGATGCCGAAATTTTGGGGTTATTTAGTAGTTTAAATATAACGAGTTCAAAAGATATTTAGAAAATATTTTAACATCTTGAAAAGCCAAAATTTAAAAACCCCTTTTAGTTGAAAATAGAGTCGCCAATTGATTTTTGAAAAAAATCAAGACAAATAAAAAAATGGCTACTGATCTTTAAAACATTTAACTAGAGAAAAATGGTTCAGGGGTTAAGGTACGAATCGGAGAAGGTGTTAGGCACCATATTTGCCCAACCAAAAGATTAATTTCTACTAATCATCATTGGTTCTTTAATAAGATTTCTCAAATGTATACAAATAAAAAAAAGCGAATGTAAAAAGGGAACATCCAAAATCAAAATAAGAAAATACATAGCATATGTATATAGAACGCCAAATAAAACAAGTATCAAAAGAAAAATTTTAAGTGTTATGACATGTAATTTCTAACTAAATGATACATGTAACAAACCCACATGTAATATCATTAAAATAACCTAAACTAGCATAACTCAAAATAAAACTATGCTAAAAGTCACTAAAATCAAATTATACTAAAAATAGAAATGAATATTGCTAACAATATTATCAAAATTCTAAATTAATTTAAACATGCTTTTAAACAAAATAAACAAAAGATTCTTTAATTTTAAAGGAAAACAATGAAACTTGATAAGAAGTATTTTTTTTTTGTATATACGACAAAAGAACACCTAAAAATAAAGAGAAAATGAAAATAAAGAAAAAATTTACAAAAGAAAATTAAACTAAATAAAAAGTCTAGAAAATGCTATGAAACTAATAAAAGAAATTTAATTATTTATTTTATATTTTAAACAAAAAGAACATAAAAGAAAAAGAAAACAAAAGATAATTAAATTACTATAAGAAGAGAAAATTACACTTAAAATGAAAACTAATTTCAAAGACTTTTTTTAATTTTTGGATTTAAAAAAATAAAAAAAATAAAATAAAATAAGTATCATGAAAAGAAAATCAAACTAACATTTAAAGAAAAAAAAGAACAAAAGAAAATTGAGCATTATAAGAAAAATAAAACTAATAATAAAAATAATAAAAAATAAAATAAAATGCTAGTAAAGAAGATTACACTAATATTAAAAGAAAAGCACACTAATATTAAAAGAAAAGAAAAAAAATAAATGCAGATAAAGAAATATTAAACTAATACTAAAAGAAAATAAACATTAAACTAAAATTGAAAGAAAAATAATATTAAATTAATATTACAGAAAAATAAAAAAAATAAAATTGAATGCTATTAAAAGAAAAGAAATTAAGTACAACTATTTAACTTGTAAATATGAATGCAATATTGACAACTACGACCATATAAATGTAAGTGTATTATTATAATAATTAATAATATTAACAAATTATAATTGTCAAAACATATTAGCATTAATTGATAAAGTAATCAATGTGATAAGTGTGAATGTATAATACAAGTAAAGTAAATAAATTAATTAGACAAAATAAAATTTAGAATTATAACATAAATTAGCTAATTTACTCAAACTAAGCACATTAACTACAAACCAAATAAAATATAGCGATTAAAGCAATCACATAAGTAATGCATGAAAGTATGTAAAATGAAACAATGAACTTAACCAAGTCACTCCAAAAAGGTAGAAAATGGAGTTAGAAGGACCGAGCATCCAAATAAAGTACCTGGATTGCTAAAGAATCCTCGAGTCGGGGAGTAGTGATGGGTAATTCAATCATCAGGCGATGATCTAAGTTAGGGTTTCAGAACTTTGGTACTGGGGATTCAGTTCTCGGCACTTCAGTAGGGTTTTGTCATCGAGGCTCGGAATTGCTCGGTAACTCGACAGAACTTCTCTCTCTAAAATTCTGTCTTCAAAACATACCAGATGATATGATATTTATAGAATTTTTCAACTAATGAGATGCTGACACGTTTTTTGATACGTTAGGTCATTTGAAGTTGGCGGCCGCCAGGTTATGAGTTGGCGATCACCACAAATGAAAATGTTCTAAGAGTTCTATTGGCGGTCGCCATAATGCAAGTTGGCGGTCGTCAAGTTGGACTTAGCGGTCCCCACTTTATCTAAGATTTTCAAGAAGTTTTATTGGCAGTCGCCATAATATAAGTTAGCAGTTGCCATAAAAAGTGAAAGTTTTCAAATTGTTCTATTGGCGGTCGCCACAGTGGAGTTAGTGATTCAAAAAGATTTCATTGGTTTAAAAGTTTTGATGATTGGGTTCAAATACCAAGCTTGGATCACTTCTCAAGAATCGTACTAAGGCACCATTCTAACTGTTTTCATCATCGAATTCACTTAAGATTGGGCGGGGTCAAATTGGAGTGTCTACACCATTCCCTTAATCCAACTATAGATTATATATACCCATTAAGTTCCTCGAGAATTTCCTACGTGGGATTAAAGTTCCACACTTCCATTAAATCCAACAAAATTCATGTTCAAGCGACGACGACTTTGAACATCGATATTTCATTCACCTCTTATCAAATTTGAGTAAATGAATATACGTCGTTCATCTCCTCGCAAAGGAGAACGCGTAGCACCTCGGATCCAACTCAAAACATGTATGAGTTTCACATTTATTTTGGCTCAAAATTTGTCAAAAATAAAATTATTAAATTCGATTTTAACGGACCCACCAACAGCGCATGCTGGACCAAATTTTTCATGCCTAGGGGCAATCAACAAAGAGATGAGGGGCTGAGTCAGGATCAGTATCACATAGTCCACAGTTCGCAGTCCCACTTGCCGGCAGAATGTTCCTTTTTAATAAGAGATCCTTTGTAGGAATTCTCTTAATGAGAGTCATTCAAGTGAATAATTGAATCCTAGGTGGAATGTATTTAACCCAGATCTTATTGAGAAAAAAAAAAAGAAGCGAAGTTGCTAGACTAAAGCTCTCAAGGAGCTGGCTAATAACCTTCACTGAGAAACAGCCAGAGTGTCCCCTTTCCATCTAAGCCCATCTAACCCATTCAGAGTAGGCTGATATTGATTACACAAGGCTAAAAGTTGTTGCAAACTCTCCTTTTCCCAGGAAAACAAACTCCTTCGAAACTACAAAATCCAAAAAGATGGCTGAGAACCTCTGGTGTACAGGGAATGAACAGATGATCCTTTTTGTATAGCTGACATATGAAGTTTGGGGAAGGTAAGTTTTAGAGGCCAAAACTGTACGCGAAGCAATCTTACCCGGAGTCGCTCTCCTTCACCAAATTGAGGTCGCGGATGACGAGAACAATCTCGCGGTGGTCGTGATCTACGTAGATGAGGTACGGTGGCGTGTTGCCCTGAGTTTACTTACAGGTTACGTGCTTCATGACCCAATTGGATTGAGGTGGTAGCCACCAGAAGGCTGAAACTTTGAGTGGCGGAGGTCCTCCTCGTCGACGGCGAGAATGAAGCGAGAAATGCGCGGAATAGGTTCGAACTCGTCGTCAGAGCCGATATAGGTGCACCGCTTCCATGCCCATCGGAGGCATCCTAGTACGAACATGCACTCCACGTCACCGCACACCTACATATCTCTACCACCAACACCAATATACAGCCGTTCTACTTATAGTGATTAACAGAAAACATAGAAAACCAGGCGGAGGAAAGAATACTAGGGATTAGTGTGTAAAGGGAATTAAAAAAAAACAAAAAAACAAAAAAACAAAGCATAGCATACAAAGGAAGCAAAAGAGAGAAGTGGGGGAATGAGGGGAGGCCATTTCTAAAACAAACAGATACACACACATAGGAATTAGGATAGAGAGGGAGGGAGGGAGATATTTTGAAATAATAGGAGTTAAAAGATAACGTGGTTTGACTGAGAGAGTGATCCGAAAGATGAGGAGTGAGAAATGGTGGATAATTGTTAATTTAAGATAAAAGAAATTTAATTTTAAATGAGAAATTAGGATTGATGGTATAGAGGGTGAGAATAAGAGAGTTTATGATGCCACACAGAATAGAGTAAATCTATTTTTAATGAGAAATTGAAATTGATTATTTGGCCAGTTTTGAGAGACTTAACTACATTGTTATACATAATATAGTATAGATATAGATATAAATATAGATTCATAATAAAATAAAATAAAATATGCAATTATAAAATCAATTTTAACTGGATCTAATCTTAATCTAACAACAGATTTAGAAATTCATCCTAATCAAAATTCTCACTCATCCTAATATAAGATTCAGGATATACCTGCTTAGATTTTTTGTTCATTATTTTACTCCCATTCAAACACCGATTTTTATTTATTACTTGTCTCATTAATCTTAATCAATTTATTCTTTTATATTTAAGCGTCTCTCTCTTTCAAGCAATCATATGTTCTCTATTTTTCAACACATTTTCTCAGTATTTTTTGAAATTATATCCAGGTAACATAATTTGCTCTTCTTTTATATGGTTTTTTTGAAATATTTTCCTATAATGTTTTATTTTCCCGTAGTATTTTGCAAATTTTAAATTTTTCGCAGTGTTGTTACCTCAACAATCATCTACTCTTTCAGCGCCTGTTTTCTCGTAGTATCTTCCAATGCCTTTTCACAGTGTTCTCTCAAATTATATCCAGGTAACCTAATCTGTTCTTCTCCTGTATGTCTTTTTAAAAAAATTTCCTATAATATTTTGTTTTTTCGTAGTATTATGAAATTTTTTTATTTTTCACAGTGTTCTCGCCCGAACAATTATATGCTCTTTCAACACAGGTTTTTCAAAAAAAATTTCAATGAAATTTTAATTTTTCATGATGCTCTATTTTCAACAAACATCATCACCTATGTTATTGTTTTATTTATTGAAGTCTTAGGCTTCTTCTTGTTTTTAATTAATTATAATAAAATCTTAAACTTCTTTTTGAAAAAATAGTTTTATTAAAAATTGCTTTATTCAGAGAGAAAAACTATTTTATTAATTAAAGTTTTCGTATACACTCTCACAAAACCTCCCTCTATATTTGAAAAATTATGGATGACATGTGTTGTTTAAAATTAATTTCCACAAATACTATTTATTTTAATTTATTTGAATTTGAATTGTACAGAATGAATCATCAAAAGATTGTCGCTAAAATTGTCCGGTTAGCACCAAAAAGAAATTGATTATTTCTTGCTAGCATGATCATGATGATCCCAATTTTGAATAATGTCTCAATAAAATATTTAAAAAAAACATAATATTTAATAAAAACATATCAGTTGCATGACAATATTTTCAGAAATAGTTCACGTGCCGAATGAAAAGCTTTGAAGATAAATTTTTTTTTAATTTTTAAATGATAATGATTAATTCACATGATTTGAGTTGTAAATGTTTATTTTATATATTTTTTAAAATTTTTATATCCTATTTAACAGAAACATATCAATTACACGACAATATTTCAAAAATAATTCACGTACCGAATGGTAAGTTTCAAAAAAAAATTTTATTTTTTAATGATAATAATTAACTCACATGATTTGAGTTGCAAATGTCTATCATATATTTTTTGCTAAATTTTTTATATGCTATTTAATAAAAATATATAAGTTGCATGACAATATTTTAGAAATAATTCACGTGTCAAATGGTAAGCTTCGAAGATTTTTTTTTTGTTTTTATTTTTTTAATGATAATGCTTAATTCACATAATTTGAGTTGCAAATGTTTATTCTATGTTTTTTATATTGGCATAGTGATTGAATGTTTAAAGTATTTTTTAAAATTTTGTCTTTTTTCTTTTATCTGTCACTTTTTTTCAATTTTTGCTATTGTAAATATATGCTCCCAATAATATATTGAATTCAATTTTATAAAAATGTGCATGAAGTTGCTATGGTTGCTAATAACATTGCGCTCTCTAACGGGAAGTAAAGATTTAATTTTAGTGATTTTAATTTAATGACAACTTTGTAATGTTTTATATTTTATCTAATAATTCAGGGAGCTCCATTGCATAAAAATGTTCTTAAAATCACAACAGTAAAAAATGATAATTTCATGTAACAAGAAAGTAAAATATATTTTTTTTGTCACGTGTATTCTTTATTTTATTTTCTTTTGTGATAATAGCTACTATTACAAAAAAATAAAAAAAACATTAAAATTAGCTTTTTTTATCGTTATTAACATAGTATTTTGTTCATTGTTAATTTTTTTACTTATTTTAGTTTTTAATTAAAAATATTCTTTTGCTAATATTGGAAAGAGTTCATCTACATAACAATGTGGCCAAAGTAACAAATGTAGCAAATGGTACTATATTTTGGCAAGAAGGTATGCTCTATTTTTTTTTTCAATATTTAAATTCCATGTGTATTTTTTATTTTATTTTCTTTTGTAATAATGACTACTCTTGTAAATAAAATAAAATAAAAAAAATTATTGAACTTGGTTTTTTCTTTTTAACATATTACTAGCAATCAATCTATTTATGAAACGGGATAAAAATAATAAATTTTAAATATATTATTTTAGTCTTATAAAAAATTTTAAAATTAATTTTTAATCAAATTATTTTTTTTAATATATAGCTTAAAGTCAAAAGAAAATTAATTTAAGTCTGGACTAATTTTTTTAATGGCTTTTAACTTGTGTTTGGCCTGACTTTTAAGCTATGTTTTTTTGACTTTTTCACTAAAAAAAATGTCATTTTGTTTGGGTTTTCACCAAAAAAATTAAGTTTTTTAATTTTTTTTTTATAAAAAAAGTTATAATTTGATACAAAAAAGTAATAATTTGACATTAAAAAGCTAAAAAGCCTAAAAATTACTAAAAAAACTAGTTCAAATACAGACTTAGATTTTTTTTTGTAAAAAATTAAGTGTCAAATCATGACTTTTTTATAGACAAAAAGTAAAAAAAAACTTAAACTTTTTTTTGTTAATCCAAATTGAATAATTTTTTTTAATAAAAAAATCAAAAAAAATAAACTTAAAAGCCAGGCCGCTAAATCACGTTATCAAACGAAATTATAAACCTTTCTTACGTTTGTTCGTGCATTGCACGAGTTTTATACCAATAATTTATTATTTAAATAGTATAAACCTATAGGAAGGGTGAGAGCGGAGAGCTGTATAGCACATGGCCTCGTTGCCGCTGGGACCTCTCCAACCTCCAGACAAGGAACACCCTGACCCATTGAAGCTTGCGCCTCCTGCTCGCCGGCCGCCGGATATGGACTCCGACAAGGTACTTTCCTGCACACTCGTCTTCTTCTACCTCTCCTCTTAACTTCGGCCTTCTCTCCGGCGATCTCTGAAGTCTCACTCTTCGACTTACCGTTTGGTGTTTTTGGAGCGAATTGGAGCTCAGTATGCTCTGATTCTTGGTCGATCTAGCTCGATACTGTCTACTTTTTCTCCGATCTTGCTGTTCTCATGCTCTGTTCGTGGATGGAGATTGGAACGAAGTTGAAGAAAGTAATGTCTGGGGAATTTCCCGTCGATCGGAGGATTTTGCCTTTGATTTGATTTGTACGACGTTTTTGGAGGCGGATTTGGAGTTTTCGGTTGGTGGTGGCTTCAACAAAGGACAAAGGAAGGCAGGAAGTTGGAGAGAGAGAGAGAGAGAGAGAATTTGTTCCTTGTTTTTTTCCTTGTTCTTGTGATGCATTAAACGATGTGAATTGCCATATGCGTGAACAATTAATGCTTGTTTATTTTTGTTTTTCTTTAGTTTTATCCACTTTCTGGTATTTTCCTAGCTTGTGACTAGATTTGACACCATATGTTGATTTCAATGCCGTGTTCATATTGGTTTCTGTTGCTTGGTCGTCACTTGATCTAAACATTTATGACCAGTGTTGCTTGGAGCTTGGTCATCACTTATCTACACTTCTTAGCCTTTTAGGTTACGTACATTGAGGATTCTTTTCTCTCTGGTAATTATTGTTACTTTTTGCCTCCTTTTGGGTTGATTGTGCTAGAGTTATTTTTTAGCTTGCTTGATGCTGTTGGCGACATTAGATTCGTTGAATATTATCTTGTTTCAAGTGTAAGCCTTGTGACATATGATGTTTTCTTTAAAGTTATGGTTATGTCATTATCCTTTTCCTAACCATGTCTCTAGATTTTTCTCCCCCTTTTGTTGGGTAAATGACAACCCCAAAAGGATGCCATATCTCCTTATGTTATTTGTTCAATTATGGTAATTTTGTTTGATTGATGATTTTAATTATGTTATAGACATGGTAGTAACCTGTTGGTGTTCCAGTTGTCGTCGGCATCACCCTTGGGGATGTAGAGGATGTGATTCATTCGATAGTCAGTCATAATAGTTCTTTGTTTGTCAAGCCTCTCATTTGGATTCAAATGCAGGAAATGACATCTGCTGTTATTGAGGGAAATGATCAAGTCACTGGTCACATTATTTCCACTACAATTGGGGGAAAAAATGACGAACCTAAACAGGTAAGGGCTATACAATTTCAATACTCCAGTTATATTGGCTAATCCTGCTGAATATGTAATGTGATGCTTATATTTTATTTCTTATCGAGTGTGAAATGAACTATCCATTTATAATCCTTTTTAAGATTTGTCCATTCATCATATAATTTTAGAAAGCGGCCGATACCGTTACGTAATGCCGTTACCGTTACATAATGGTTTCGGTAGTCTCCATTTCCTGTTATAGACAATTTTTCAATGTAAAGATTCGCTTGTGTAACGGCCATAACGTTGGTGTAATGGGCGTGTAACGGGCCGAAGCAGCGTCGTTCTAGCTGTTACGGCTTGTGTAACATGATTTCGGCTTGTGAATCTTGTGGTTTTGTTTTCTTCATAACAGACTCCAATGTTTTCAATTATTTTCAATTTACAATTATTTATAGTAGCCCGACAGACTAAAAACTACTTGGGCTTGTGAAATTTGCGTTAGATCTCTCGAATTTTACAATTATTGGCTGATTTAATTTTTCATTTTTAACTTTTGAATGTTTGACTGGTTCATTTTTCTTCCCCTTTTGATTCGTTCTTCAAGATTTATAGTTGCTAACATCCAAATACCTTGTTGGATTCAAGATCCATGTTTCTTGAAAATCTAACATCTATGACTTTCATTTTTTTCTGATGCCTAGCAGTGGATAGAAATCATGGTGGTCGAGTTTTTACATGCTTAAGTGTGTTGTTTTTAAGAAAATTGTTTAAGATTCATACTTGTTTACTTCCAAAAAATTAATTTTTTCTATACAAAGTAAAGTTCAAATAACCATATAAAGATCCAGCGACCGTTACCACTATTTTAAACTGTGATTCTTACCCCTTTTTAACATTTGAAGGTGTTCAGAGTATATGCCCTCTCTAGCTCTAATCATTATCATATTGAAAAAGAATTTGAAAGATCAATTTCTATGGGAGATTCTCGTTCTTTTTTTTCCTTCTGAAGATTATGGAGAGTACTGTTTCCAATTCAGAAAGCTAAGCTGTTCATTATAATGCCTTTTTACAGACCATTAGCTACATGGCGGAGCGAGTAGTGGGTACTGGATCATTTGGAATTGTTTTTCAGGTACTGCATTCTATGTTTTCTAAGAACTTCTGTTATCCAATGTTCAGTTTATTTGTTGATACTAATGTCAGCCACATTCAGGCAAAATGCTTGGAAACTGGAGAGACTGTTGCCATAAAGAAGGTCTTGCAGGACAGGCGGTATAAAAATCGTGAGCTGCAGTTAATGCGCTTGATGGATCACCCAAACGTGGTTTCCCTGAAGCACTGTTTCTTCTCTACAACAACTAAAGATGAGCTTTTCTTAAATTTGGTCATGGAATATGTCCCTGAGACTATTTACCGTGCTCTAAAGCATTACAGCAATGCAAATCAGCGGATGCCACTCCTATATGTCAAACTTTATACCTATCAGGTGTGAGATTTTTATTTTTCTTTCTTTCTTTTTTTTTTCCGGCAACTTTGTTATCCTCTAATTTCTCCAGAGCTTGATCAAAGTTAGAAATGATTTCCAGATATTTAGGGGGCTGGCATATATTCATACTGTTCCTGGAGTTTGCCATAGGGATATCAAACCCCAAAATCTTCTGGTATGTTGTGCTGTATTTTTTTATCCTTAATTAGTTGGAGTGTTTATCTGAATTTGTCTTTGATTTATCTGCAGGTTGATCCTCTCACCCACCAGGTTAAGCTTTGCGACTTTGGAAGTGCAAAAGTTCTGGTATGCTTGTTGGCTTGTCAATTATATTTTTTACATTTATATTGTGCATATATATGACTGACCAGACAATGTTACTGTATTACTTTTATCATGATGTTATTTTGATGCTCCTTGGTGGTTGTTGCAAATGGAATTTGGAAGGTCTCAATATGTTTGAACAATGTTATAAGTTATGTAAGGTTGTGCAATCCTATTTGAGTGTTTTACTCGTAAGCAATGACATTTTGGGTTGTTCAACCTATATAAATCTTTGGTTTAGAAAGGGAAAAAAATGCTCTCACTTGAGTATTGGGAACGGAATTTTTTGTTCCTGACCAGGTTCTTGGACCAATATACTTGTGAACATCCGGTTAGATTTCAATTTGAGAATGACCTTAATTTGCAAATAATGGTTTTGAACATTTCTTTGTATGGATGCTACTAAAATCTGGGTTGTCTATAGGCCAAGCCAGGCTTGCAATGAGCTAATGGTTCTTTCTCTGTCTGTCTTTCTCATGTCTATTTCTCTCTCCACCGGGAGGATTCTTCACTTGTAAGATCGTAGGATCAGATGTTCAATCATTTTTAGTTTAATGAATTCAAGTCAATATGGTTGGCATGGTGGCTAGTTCAAGTCTTGTGCTTTGTTTATTATCGCATTCTTGTTCTTATATTCTTTGCATTCATTTATGAGTTCTGACTGTACTCTGGAAAGTATAGGCTCATTTAGGCTGCATTTTCATTTGGCATTATGAAAGTAATTTTGGTTCATTTGCTGGATGTCGAGTTATGGATTTAATGATACTGCTATGATTAGAACAAGTTGAAAGTGGGCCCATCAAGGATGCACATGCTCAACTTTGTTTGTGAAACGGAGTAATCTACACAATCATCGAAACTTAGATGTTAGGGTTGTAAACTCTTGCTCTTGTAATTACAATGTTTGGTCTTGTCATTATTCGTGTAATCTTCTAAGTGCCTTGTTATCTCTTATAGCTTGCTTATTATCCAACCAACCATACGTTGGAGTAAAGAATTTTGAGGCAATACTTGAAGATTTTAAAGCCTTGTGTCTATTTGGATTTGCTAAGAAGCAGGAGTTTAAAGTCTTGCTTTTCTACGTATTGTATATTCCTTATGTTATTACCTACGTTTTTCATTTTCATTTGTTAAATCTCGATCTCATTTCCACCTTTTATTTTTTGGGTGATCACGTTTCAAAAATAAGATGCATGTAGCTGGAGAATTATACTTTCAGAAAATTTAGGAGAAATCATTGAATATTTTCAAAAACATAAAGGAAAAATTCTAAGGAACTTACAAGATGTGCTTGGAAATGTGGAAGTTATGAGAGGCATGCTTCTTCCACGACTTCTGATTTTTTATACAGCTTAAGCCTTTTCTTTGACTTTAGTATGTAACTTTTGATTTAACTTTTGAACTAAAGTTTATGTGACTATCATTCAATTTTCTTGGAAGTGCTTTTTTTTTTTTTCTAATTTTTATCAGCAACAAGAATATGTATTAAATAAAATGGTATGATACAAAAGAGTGAGGATGAGAAGTCCACCAAGAGAATAAAACAAAATACCAAAGGCCAATTACAATAAATCACACGCTACACTCCAATCCTTATATATCAAAAGACAAAGGAATGCTCTTAAAAGGTGGAGAAACCAAAACCCAAAAGGAAGATAAATAACACATTTTATCCCATATAGAGATGACGTCCGTGCTCTTATCCTCAAAGATCCTAGTATTGCGCCCAAACCATATTGCCCAAAAAATTGAGAAGATGATGCAATTCCACAACACTTTTGCCTTTTTGTTTGATCTGAAGCCCCTATAATCAATCAAAGATCATTTGTAGGCAACTTGTTGCTGCCATCTAACTAGACTCTAACATATGAAATAACCTATTCTAAAAAGAGAAGGCTAACAAACAATGCAAAAATAGATTATCCAAAGATTTTTCCTCTTCTCTATACATGACACACCACTGAGGGCAAATGTACCTATTTGGTCTCTTCTTTCGCAACATGCATCAATCATGAGATTTCTATGAATCAAATACCACATAAATAACTTCATCTTAAGTGGCACTATCATTTTCCAAATTTTCTTATGAAAATGACAAGAAATAACACCCAAATTATCAATGATTTTATCAAAAAAGAATTTGCAAGAGAAGACATGGAATTGAGAAACCAAACTCTTTTATCCCTTTCATCATCCCTCTGAGAACAATTAGCGAGATTAACGTGCAAACACAATATTTCAATCGATTTCCCTCTCATTGAGATTCCAAAAAAATTGAAATTCTATGAAATTGGAGCCAAATGAGCACATGCCATAGTACCTATAGATACATCACTAGACTGGATCAACTGATATGAGCGAGAGAACAAAATATCAAATGACGAATTACTCACCTAAACATCCTCCCAAAAAAGGAAACACTTCCCATTACCGGTACCTTCAAGGAAACAAATCTTAAGAATAAAAGAAGAATTTTAGAGATACCTTTCCAAGGAGAACGACAGTAATCACTGTTAACCACAAAAGAATCCCCATCATTTGCTTAAACCCCGTATTTACTCTTAATAATTGAATCCCAAAGTAAACTCTTTCCAATAAGAAGTCTCCATAATTACTTACCAAGGAGAGCAAGATTCCTAGCTAGAATATTACCAATCCCCAAACTCCCATTATTTTTGGATTTTGACACGTTTTCCCAATTGACCAAGTGGTCCCATTATTTTTGGAAATCCCTCGTCATTTTTTCCATCTTGTTTGCAATCCCAATCGGTATTCTTGAACAAAGACAAGTAGTAGGTAGGCATATTATTTAACATGGATTGAACCAAAGTGTAAACCA
>JAOTRH010165033.1:0-44231 GCA_034768845.1 Heliamphora exappendiculata
CCAACTTCGCAAAGCCTGTTCTGCTTGAGGTTCTTTTTCCCAAAATACTTTTAGCGTTTTTACCGAGATAACTCTCACGTCACAAATATATTAAATTGTACCCAAAATGGTTGCAAAAAACAAAAAATATTAATTCAACGCACCACTATCCTTAATTGTCGAAGCGTCGAACCGCTCATAATCATCGCTGAGTGTTTTGTATTGTTGCATCAAAAATTGTTGCAATTGTTCATTAAACACGGCTTTATCCTCCACCGAAAGCGATTCGTAAAGGTCTTTTAATTCTTGGTTAATGGCCGCTCTCTCTGCGTCATTGGCCGCATTGATGGAACGAATATGGTATTGACGAAAATTGACCACTGATTAAACTGATTTTTGTGATTATTTATGATATTTTTAAAAAGTAAAGGAAATCTGCTTATTTGGTTGCCTCTATTATTTCATCCACTACAAAAAACGGCCGACGTTTTACTTCGATATAAATTCTGCCGATGTATTCGCCCAAAATACCCAGAATAATCAAAATAACACCGCTCAAAAAGTACATCCCAACTGCCAAAGTAGCCGTTCCGGGCGTTTCCTGCGGCGTATGACCCAAAAATTTGAACCCAATTAAGCGGTGTAAAATAAAGAAAATACCAATCAAAAATGAAGGAATGGAGATAAAAAAACCCAAATAAGTTGCCAATCGCAGCGGGAAACTCGAAAAACCAAAAAGCCCATCCAACGCCAATTGCATCAATTTACCAAACGTATATTTCACTTCGCCCGCCGCTCGTTCGGCCCGTTCGTAGGTGACGCCCACTTGCTTGAAACCCGCATACGCCCGCATACCGCGAATAAAACGAATCTGTTCGGGCATATCTCGTACCAAAACGTTGACTACTTTTCGGTCCATCACGCAAAAGTCGCCCGAATCCAACGGAATTTCGATGTCGGAAATCCAAGCCAAAAGGCGGTAAAAAAACGAATAAGCTGTTCTTTTGAAAAAACCTTCTTTGCGTTTGGTACGAATGGCATAAACTACTTCGTAGCCTTCCCGCCATTTCGCCAAAAAACGGTATAATTCTTCGGGCGGGTCTTGCAAATCGCCGTCCATAATCACAACGGCTTTACCTTTGGCATTGGCAATTCCGGCAGAAATCGCCGGTTGATGTCCGTAATTCCGAGAGAGCTTCACGACCCGCACTCGCTTATTACGTTGGGTCATTGTTCGCATTATTTCCAAAGAATTATCGTGCGAGCCATCATCCACCAAAATAATTTCGTACTCATCGCCCCAACTTGGAGCCGCCGCCGTTAAGCGGTTATAAAGGTTCTCTAAGTTTTCTTCTTCGTTAAAAATTGGAATTACGATTGAAATCATTTTTTGATACGTTACAGAGTTTAAAGTTGAAAAGCCATAAAGCTGTTTTTAAAGCTAATCATTTGATTTTTCTAAAAAAATAACTTACTTCTTTAAAATTTCTTTTTCAAGTAAAAAAGTCTATAGGCATCCCAAATATACTAATTTTTGCTTAGAGTAAAATGACTACAATACTCTTAATTAAAAATTCAAACCATAATAGTTATTGAATTAAAAGTTAACTTATTGGCCTTTTCAAAATCTCCACTTTAAATTTTAAAAAATGAGCTAAAAAGATTAAACTTGCAAAGTTTACTGAAAAAACATATGGTTGACTTATTGCCTCTTAAGCAAATAAGTCAATTTATACAATTAATCTTATAGTTTTACTAGCTGTAATGCAAAGTATAATAAATCTCACATATTTTAAAGCTGAATATGAAATTCTCATGCATATTGTTTTTAATATTTTTTAAGATTTTGAGTACAATAAGTAATTATGTATGAGAAATTTAGTTATTGTTTAAAAAAATTCTCACTTGAAAATTTCTCTTTCACATGTTTCAAACATATCTTTAGCTAATAAAATTTCAAACGTTTCTTTAGTTATTTTATTAGCTAGGTTATGATCCATGTCATGTATGAAAAATTTCTCTATGTTAAAGGTTTTTAACTGTAGGGATCTGATTTTTTTTTTTTGAAACGATTAATTGAACCTTGCTATGGTATGTTCTGTGAAACACGGTTAATTGTTTAATTATAGAAAATAATTATAATTTAATCATGTTAATAATTGTTGATGATAATAATGTGCTTAACTATGCATAAAAGTAATGATTTTGGGTTGTTTGGATGAGTCTCAAGGGTGTTAGAATAAAATTTAAATCATGTATATTTTCTTTCTTTGGGATGCCTTCTAGCGAAGGAGTACTCGAGCAGTTTATGACAGAGGGGTGTTTTAAGTTCAAAATTTGAGTTATTTCTCTCATTCTCATCCTCTCTCTCTCTCTCTCTCTCTCTCTCTCTCTCTCTTTAAAACGAAAAGTGAGCCATTGGGTTGGGTTTGGTGGTCCCTTAGAACATTCCTTACTCCTCTAGAGTGGATTTCTTATGTTTCTCTCGATTGAGCACCTGTTAGAGAGTGGAGACATACGTTGGAAGCATTCGCTTCGCCACATGATTGGAGATTTGGTTGATTAGAGTTTGCTAGGGTTGATTTCTAGTGGCTTGATTTTTAGTAGGATCTATGATGATTCTTGAATGTTTATGTGATATGAGTTGTATATTTAAAAATATATGCATGAAAGCACAAAAATGAAGTTTTTTGAAACCCTAGGTTAGGGTTAATGAAAGGCATGTCAAATCTTGAAATTTGTGGATAATTTAAAATAATTTTAACTTCTTGTTGTTGGTGGTGTCAGGATCGTATACTAAAAATCGTGTCTTTTATTGTTTTTAGTATTTAATTTTATTCATTAATAAATTTATTTTTTTCATTTTTTGAAAATCTTAATGAGCAATGTATACGGTTTTATTATTTATTTAATGTTATGCATGAGTATCTTTTATTTTGCACAGTATTTAATCTAGTATGTAGAGTTCGACTTACACACGGAAGACAAGATTATCGGTTCTTGCATAATATAAATTTTCGGTTCACAGCTTAGATGGAATTGGACACACCATCGGTACGGCTGTAGCGCAGAGCTTTAGTAGACATGTTCTGGTTGCGAGGAACAGATAATAGCATCGCATATTGTTCCGAATTGCTGTGCTAGTACACTTCGTATATATTGAATAGAACCATGTTGGGGTAATTAATTTTATACTGACTATATAAATTAATTCACACTTCATGATTATTATGAGTGCTTGTGCTTTTAATCTCAAAATAATTAATTATTTACGCATATTTAATATTCGTTATTTTAATTTATTAAATTGTGCGATCTTTTACGGGTCTATAATCCCAGTGAGTTGGATAACTATATTAATTATTTGGTGAATATTAATTATTGACATAATTCACATTTTGAAAGATTGAAATTGACGATACCCCATAAAGGAAGTATATAAGTATTGACCAAACCAAACCCTGCAGGTAGATTTAATTATCTGGCAGTCAAATAAGTTATGTGGAAGGTCTTAAGAAATTTATTTAAGAAGTCGATTAAATATAATTATCAGTAATTTAATTTAATCGGTGGGTATCGAAAATCTTAATATAGAGGGAATAAATAAGTATTTAACAACTAGAGGTCGAATATTCGATTTTGAGAATATGGTTGGAAGTGCAATCATAATTCTTTAGTGGAATGAATTATAATTAATATTTTTGTGAAATTACTTCTAGTGTGAGGTGGGTTTTTATAATTACATTGGGAGCTCAATTCATATTTACTGCATAGGTGCCTACTGTAGCTTATTTATTTACTGTTATGTAGCCCTATCCACTAGATATCTCATTATATTAGTTAAGATTTTCATATATTCCCTTGGTGGCTAGAGAGGGTTGTGAAAAATATATTCAAGATAGCCCACACTACAGACATGTTATAGCATTCGGGAATATAGCAGAAGACTTGAATTTGGAACTTTAACTTGAAGTCTACTATCACGAAGGATTCTAGACTTAAGGTTGTTGCAGCAACGAAATCAATCATACCAGATTTTGTAAGGTGTAACTTTAATATAACTTTGTAAGTATATACTGGGTTTAATTAGCTTATATACTGGGACCCATGAATTTGATGATATATGGAATAATGAAATAATAAATAGGGGGTTTTTGAGTGAACCATGTGGATTTGATGAGCATTTGAAAGCCACCAATGTCGGTTGGGGTTATAAGCTAATTAAAACCAAATGTGTGAAGTACATGAAATTGTTAATGTATAATTGATGTTAACCCTAACTGTGTTGGGTGTTAACGAGAGGAACCATGTTGGGTTAGACTCGTGCTTATGAATTGTGATTCGATGAAATAAAAAGGACCAACTTTGGACATGTGGATCGTTTAAACTGGTCTTGAATAGTTCCTCGATGAAATACCAAAAAACTGCGCAGATTAAGTGACCTATTCATTAGCTAATAACCGAAAACATGATATTAGTTGTGGCGGATTATAGTGTTAGAGGCAAACTACCAAGATCATTGATTTGAATACGAATTTTCGATTAAAAAAAAACTACACGGGTAATCACCGAAATAGGCTTCAGATTAAAATTTTTTTGATGTCGAACAATCAAAATAAAACCTATGCGACCACAGTTAATCTAGATGAATACCTTTTGGTCGTTTCTTCAACTACGAACTTTGATTCTCCGAGTTGAAGCTCCGAATAGACCTTCTACTATATTCTCGATGTGATTTCCGAACGTAGTGTGGGTTATGATCCTTCTAGAACTGGTACAGGCAGAACTCGATCAATTTTAGTCTTGAAAGAAAACAACAAAAATTAGTTTAGCCAACCCACAAATTTATAGGCTGCAACAGGGACCTATGGAGTAATTATGACATAGACTCCTAGTGTGACTTAGATATTTATCCAGTGGTTTTTATAAATATGCAAATCTCTAAGCAATTTCTACAATTATGAAAACTTATAACGATTTTTGCAATTTTTATAAAACACTAAATTACAGTTCATATTACTAAAGAACTATAACTGTACTTTTAGCCATAATCTCAAGACCAATTGATTGAGCTCCTGTTATTAAATGCTTAACTCATCTCCCCACATTAGGATTCCCGATACTTGCCAATTAAATTTAATTATTGACAATTTAATTTAATCGAATTCTTAAAATTTTTTAAGCCCTTCCGCTTAATTTATTTAACGACTGGATAATTAAATTCACCTGTATGGTTTGACCCGGTTAAAATTTATAAGCTTTCTTAAGGGGGTATCGTCAATCCCGAACAATCGAGACGTGGATTCTATCAATAATTAATATTCACCATATAATTAATACCGCTATCTAACTCACCGGGATTATTGACCCATAAAAGATTGCACCATCTAATGAATCGAAATAACGAATATTAAATATACGCAAATAATAAATTTTTTAGAATTAAGAGCATAAACACGGATAATAACCTTGGGATGTGAATTAATTTATATAATCAGTATAAATTTAATGACCCTAATGTGGTCCCGTTCAATACACACAAAGTGTACTAGTACAGGGAGTCGGAATAATAGACGACGCTATTATCTGTTCCCCGAAATCAAGACAGGTCTACTAAAATTCTGTGCTACAGTCGTACTGATGGTTTGTCCAATTCCATCTAAACTATGAACTTAAAACTTTCATTCTGCAAGAACCTATAATCTGGTCTTCTGTGTACAAGCCGTACTCTACACACTAAATTAAATACTATACAGAATACATGACAATCATGCATAACATTTACAGAAATGATATTGTGTATATTGCTCATCAAGATTCTCATAAAATTAAAAAATAATTTTATTAAATATTAAAATTAAATACTAAAACTAACAAAATTCATAGTTTTTAGTATACACAAAGGTTCTGCAAAGTTGTTCCTTGATGCAATCTTAGTTACAACATCGCCAATTTGTACAATTTCTCGTATCAGGTGACACTTACGCTCAATGTGCTTATCTTTCTTATGGACTCTTGGCTCCTTTGAGTTTGCAACCGCTTCGCTATTGTCACAATAAAGTGTAATAGCTGACTGGACTGAAGGCACCACATCTAGATCCAACAAAAAATTTATGAGCTATACGGCCTCCTTAGCTGCTTCAGAAACTGCCACGTGCTCGACCTCCATGGTGGAATCAACAATGCAGGACTGCTTGATACTCCTCTAACTTATAGCTTCATCTCCCAAGGTAAACACATATCCTGAGGTAGACTTACGAGAATTTTTGTCTGACTGGAAGTCCGAGTCTGTATACCCCAAAGGTACTAGAGTATCTACCTTGTAAACTAACATATAATTCTCAATCCTTTTTCAGGTACTTGATTATATTCTTTACCGCAGTTCAATGCTCTTGCCTGGGTTGACTAATATCTGCTAACCATGCCAATGAAAAAGCAGATGTCTTGCCTAGTATAAAGTATTACATACATTGGGCTTCCTACTGCCGAAGCATAAGGAACCACCTTCATCTTCTCTATCTCATCAGGTGTCTTAGGACATTGATTCTTGGATAGAGTGATTTCATGCCTGAAAGGGAGAAATCCTTTCTTGAATCCTGCATGGTAAAACAAGTAAGGATATCATCGATATACTTTGCTTGTGATAAGCCCAACATCCTTTGTTTTTGATCTCGTAAAAGCTTGATTATAAGAATGTGACTAGCTTTTTCCAAGTTCTTCATATTGAAATGCCCAGATAACCATACTTTTACCGAAGATAACACCTCCACATCGTTTCAAATGAAGAAGTTATCATCTACATAAAGTAGTAGAAAGACTACCTTGCTTTCGTCACACTTCTTATACATAGATGACTCATCTGGACTTTGATCAAAATCATAAGACTTTATGGCTTAATCAAACTGAGTATTCCAAAACCTCTATGCCTACTTAAGTCCATAAATAGATTTCTTATGCTTGTTCAACATGTGCTCCTGGCCCTTTGATATGAAACCATTTGGTAGTACCATATAGATACACTCGTCAAGACATCCATTAAGAAAGGCTATCTTGACATCGATTTGCTAAATTTTGTAATCAAAATGAGCCGCAATGGATAAGAGAATCTGGATAGAGTTAAGTATGGCTACCGGCAAAAAGATTTTCTTATAATCGATCATTTCTTTCTTAGTGAACCCTATTGGAACAAGCCTAGCTTTGAAGATTTTAACCTTCCCGTCTGCTCCACTATTCCTTTTGTAGATCCACTTACATCCGGTGGGCTTTATCCCTTCAAGTGGTTCTAAAAGTTTCCAGACCTGATTTGAATATATAGATTCTATCTCTGTATTCATAGCCTTTTGCCAAAGATCTATATCTTTATCTTAGAGTGCTTCGTTGTAGTTACAGGGTTCGGTATCCAGTTCTATCAGAATTTTATCAAAAGACTCTTCCAAGAACATATACCGATCGGGTTGATGAACAACCTTCCCACTACGATGAGACATTACTTACATCTGTGTACTAGTAGTAACGCACTGTGTAGAATCTGAACCTTGTGCACCATTGCCTACATGCTCGTTTGGCATGTTAATGGTAGTAGCTTACTCATGATCTGCACTTGCCCTGATAATTCTCCCACGACACCGAGGTAATGGGATATCAGTGACTTGTGGTTCCTTTTTCGTTCTACTGGTATTTTCTCTCTTTTCTTCTAGAACAATTTTACTTTTGGGTATGTGGTTGATAATATAATTCTTTTTCAAGAATTGGACATTGGTGCTAACAATGACCTTCTGATCCTTACGATTATAAAATAAACCACCCTTCATTCTCTTGGGATATACCCGATAAAGAAACAGACTTCTATCCTCAGTTCCAACTTACCCGCATTCTCTTTCAGCACATGTGCTGGACACCCCTAAATTTGAATATGTCTCAGATTAGGCTTACGCCTGATTTATAATTCTGTGGAAGTAGAAGGTACCAAGTTCAGAATATAGCGGTTCAATGATGATTTCACTAGTTTGAAGGTTTTGATCATTGGGTTCAAATACCGAGCTTGGATCATTTTTTGGGGATTATACTGGAGAACGATTCTAATTATTTTCATCATTGAATTCTCTTGAGATTAGGCGAGGTCAAATTGAGGAGTCTACAATGTCCCAAATGTCGAAGGGTTCGACAACAAGAATAGGGTTTAGGGGCATCATGTCTTGGGAGGAGATTATGCCAGTTTACTGGCAGCGAAGGCAGGCTCGACAGAAGTTGTGGGCATCTTTAAATATAGTGGGCTAGAAGAAATTGGACAGGTGAACTTTTGTTGTGGTCCTCTTTCCACTTAAGTGTCCTCCACGGGTAAGAGAGTGATAAAAGGTCAGAATGCTGGCTTACCTAGGATTCAGGGACACATCTACGGATTACCTGGTCATAGCAGTATTTAAAGAGTTTTGGGTCTTTCCAAAAATAGTATTTAACTTGAGCAAAAAGTCGATCCTTATCGATAGTGGACCAATGAGAGGGGATGGGTCCGACTGCCAAATAGTTGACAATATCGGCGTACCATAGGAGATAGATGTCGGTGACTACAAAGAGTTACTCATCCAAAAATGAGTCTCGTAAAGGAGTGGAGTCAGTAGATGGGGCAACTATAAGGCCGGAGAGGTGGTCAACTACGAAATTCTCGGCTCCCTTTTTATCGCGAATCTCGAGGTCGAATTCTTATTAGAGAAGAAGTCATCGAAAGAGTTGGGGCTTAGTGTCCTTTTTAGACAACATGTGCCAAAGGGCAGCGTGGTCAGTGTAGATGATGGCTTTCGAACCTAAGAGGTATGACCTAAACTTGTTAAAAGTGAAGACTACGGCCAGTAATTCATTCTCAGTAGTGGTATAATTCAACTGTGCGTCAGTGAGGGTCTTATTGGCATAGTAGATAACATGAGGGAAATAGTTGACACGTTGACCTAAAACAGCTCCTACGGTATAATCCGAAGCATCACGCATGATCTCGCAAGGTAGTGACCAATCGGGTGACTGCATAATGGGTACAATGGATAAGAAGTCTCGGAGCTGCTCAAAAGCTCAAAGGTAAGACTCGTTAGAGATGAAAGGTACGTCTTTCGTGAGAAGATCACGGAGTGGTTTATAGATCTTAGAGAAGTCCTTTATGAATCTATGATAGAAGCCTGCATGCCCTAAGAGAGAACGGACCTGCCGAACAGATGTAGGGGGAGGAAGTTTTGAAATGAGGTCGACTTTAGCCTTGTTAACTTCAATCCCCCTTTTGGACACAATATGTCCCAAAATAATACCCTATTGAACCATAAAATGTCTCTTTTTCTAACTAAGCATAAGATCTGTCTCCATACATCGTTTGAGTACCTTTGTCAGATTTTGGAGACAATCATCAAATGAGGTTTCAAATACGGAGAAGATGGCCATCATACACCGTTGAAAAGTTACGGGTGCATTGCATAATCCAAAAGGCATATGCTGATAGGCAAAGGTGCTAAATGGACAAGTGAAGGTGGTCTTCTCTTGGTCCTTAGGATAAGTGGTCTTTCCTAGTGGCAGCATTCAACTTACGATAGTCAATACGCACTCACCAACCAATCGTGGTACGAGTGGGTATCAACTCTCCCTTGTCATTTTGCACAACGGTGAGCCCAGATTTCTTAGGAACAACTTGCATTGGCCTCACCCATTTATTGTCAAGATGGGGTAAATGATACCCGCATCGAGCAATTTCATAACCTCCTTTAATACAACCTCTTTCATGTTTGGGTTGAGTCTCTGCTGCATTTCTCGGGTTGAATTTGCATCATTTTCGCAGTGGATATGATGCATGGAGATAGATGGGTCAATGCGTTTCAAGTCGGTGATTGACCACCCTATGGCTCCTTTATGATTTTTTAGAACCTCAACAAGTTGAAACTCCTAGTCGGAAGTCAAATCAAAGGCAATGATGGCAGGTAAGGTGATATTGAGCCCTAATATGTAGTTGAACGAAGCTAGGACTGGCTTTAGCTCAAGGTCTGGTGGTGAGTCTAGAGAGGGCATAGCAGGGATGGAGGATAGAGGTGGTAGGGGCTCAAATCAATACCTCCACGGTGGAGTGTCAAGATACCCAGCAGACTCGAGAAGAGAAGTGACCTCACTCATGGACCGCTCGATATCGAAGGTGTCTGCTCCAAAGTGTGCAAAACACGTCTCTAAAGGGTCATCATCGAATATGAAGGGTAGTGCTGATTTGGTGGCCTTGTCAATTACGTCGACTGCAAAACAATCGGAATGCTGCGGGGACTGTTGAGAGGCATGGAAGATGTTTAAGCCTACTTTCATATTTTCGAAGGTGACTTCCATAACTCTTGTGCAGAAATTTAAACAAGTGTTGGCTGTAGCCAAAAAGGGTCTGCCAAGGATAACAAAAGTTTGGTGCTAAGGTTGAAGGTCGGGCTTAGTGTCGAGGACGATGAAGTCGACAGAAAAAAGGAACTTGTCGACTTTGATAAGTACATCCTCAATGACTCTGTGAGTACTTTAACGGACCAGTCGGCTAACTGAAGCGTGACCGGGGTCAATTTGAGCTCTCCTAAACCAAACTGCTATTGCACCAAGTAGAGAAGAAGGTTGACACTTGCTCCTGAGTCAAGAAGGGCACAATCAATCGAGTGATCGCCAATGACACAAGATAGTAGGAGTCCCAGGGTTTTTGAGTTTGGGGATGGTGTCCTGTCCTATGACAACGCTAACCTGCTTGATGAAGTGGACTTTCTTTAGAATGTTGGTTCTAGACTTACGCTTTTGGGTGCAAAGATCTTTTAGAAATTTAGTGTAAGAAGGAACCTGCTTTATGACATCGAGGAGTGGGAGCACGAGGCGCATAGGAAAAGGAGCACGTGGCTTGGATGGAGGCAGAAAAGAAGCCATCAGTAGCTCGTAAGAGGCTACAAGAGGAAATAGAGGTGTGCCAACTCGTGCTGATGGTGCAGGAGATGAGGAAGACAGGTCGATTTTAGAGTCATCATACGACTCTAGGTTACTATGGACTGTGGGTGGTGCAGGCTTCTCGGGGCGTTTCTCAAGCTCTCGCCCATTCCCTAAGGTAACGGCTACATGAGCCTGCTCGTGGAAGCCACTGGAAGAAGCTGACTAATTCTCTACGGCAAACTGACCCTTAGGATTAGTTACTGGTTAACTGGGGAGTTTGCTGTCCTCTCGTTGGCTCATAGCAGCAGCTAGCTGGCCTACTTATGTCTCAAGCTTCGCAATGGACTGAGAATGAGAGCTTAATAGATGAGTTCTTTTATCAAGTGTTTGCAAAGCTTTCAACACCTTGTCCTCAAACGTAGTGTTTCTAGATAGTGGGGGTGGTGCGATTTGATGGACATGAGGTGGATAGGCTGGCTGATTGTATCATGGAGGAAAGGCCAGTATCGGGGGTGGTTTGGCATGTCCCCCTAATTGGGTTGTCGCCAGGAGAAGTTCAAGTGACTCCTCCACCCCGGGATATAAGTATTCAAAAAAAGATCGTAACCTGGACGTGAGAAACCCTGGGTTGCATTGACCTGTTCTTGCACAAACTCGAGGTATTGTGTAGCAAATGGACAATCGGATACAAAGTGGGCCGGACCAACACACAATGTGTATGAGGCAAATGGCCAAGATCATTGATTTGTAAACGATTTTTCGAAAAAATAAAAATGAATGGGCTGTCACGCCCTAAACTCTCCAGGTCACGTGAAACACCATAAACAACCATATAACATCCAACCCGATGTTTACTCACAAATTAAAACATTCACACATCATTGACCTATTCTTGCACAAACTCGAGGTATTATGTAGCAAATGGACAATCGGATATAAAGTGGGCTGAACTAACACACAATGTGTTAGAGGCAAACGGCCAAGATCGTTGATTTGTAAACGATTTTTTGTAAAAATAAAATTGGATGGGCTGTCACGCCCCAAACTCTCCGGGTCACGTGAAACACCATAAACAACCTTATAACACCTAACCCGATGTTTACTCACAAATTAAAACATTCATACATTAAATATAACCACCAAAAGGCATATATCATATGTTTCCAACACCGATAAAACATGTAAACATACATTGTTAAAAGAACAGAAAGGAAGATTACAGATCTTCTGCCTCTCCGGCAACCCCGAATCAACCTGCGTGATCGGTACCTGAAAAATATTTTAAATCTCACACCGTGAGCCAAATCTCAGTAGAAACTAGACAAGCATGCAATATAAACGAAACATGCTCGAAAAACAAGGTGCAGTTTTCGACTCTCTTTCAAGCCTTAAAATAGTTTTCACATACAAACAGGATGCAGGGATAAGAACCATTTTTGACTCACAGGAGCCTTGAAAATGGTTTGAAAAGGATTTTTTTTATCACGACTCACACGAGTCTTAAAAGTAGTTTGAAATAGGTTTTATCCATCCCACAATGCTTTACATGCAATCCATATACCTTTTTGGGCTTTCACTAAGGGACCGCAGCCCCCACTAATGCACCTTCTCAGACTTTCACCGAGGGACCACAGCCCCATCTACCACACAGCTAACCGGAGTTAACCTATGCAACACATGCAACTCACACAACACACGCAACCAACACAGCTCATGCATCCCGTGCACACACACAACGCACGCACGCCACCCACATGACGCAACACATGCATCCCATACAACGCACCACGTGCAACTCACACAATACATGCTTCTTCAGAACCTCTTTTTCGTCCTTCAGATACCCACACATAAGTGCATCGTTAGGACCACGTTTCCGTCCTTCAGATACTCGCACACAAGTGCATCGTTAACCAGGGTTAACATATATCGAACCACCTTTCTGTCCACCATTAATGAGGGCTAACATTCATCGGACCACATTTTTATCCATCGTCAGCCTAAGCTAACTTTCATCGGACCACGTTTTCGTCCATCGTCAGCCAGAGCTAACATCGTATCAGCATCACATAAGACCACATATCCGTCTTACATTTCAAAATTGTATAAGACCACATTTCCATGTTATGTTTCATGCATAAATAAAATTAGAGCTTTAAATGCACCAAAATCACATATAAACTTCACATCATGACGCCACCCGCCATATAACCCGACATCCACTCACATGGACAACCAATAACCCATAAAACCAAGCCTAACCCAAATGCTAACTCAAAGCCCTTAAAACCACGATTTTCGCAAAACACCACCTTTTCCCCAAAATAATCACGGGCCCAAACACGCCTTGCACCCAACAATGAACAAACACAACGCACCTAACCGTGCACCAACACCCGCATCTAACCATGCACGTCACCCCCAAGGACGACACCTAAACAAACACTCGAGGCCACGTCACAACCAAAAGAAACCCCCACACGCCCAACACAATAAACACAAACCCACACACGACCAACACAAACCCACACACGCCCAACACGGCCAAAAGAAACCCCCAAGGACCCAACACGACCAAAAGAAAAGGGGTCAACACAAACTGCAAAAGTGTCGACACAAACAGCAAAGGTGTTGACACAAAACAACAGCAGTGTAGTCAACACAAGAAGAAAGGAAAATGGTCGACACCAACAGCGAAAGTGTCGACACAAACAGAAAAGGTGTCGACACAAATGAACCAAGAGAAATAACACAAACAGCACCAGAAAATGTGTCGACACAAACAAAAAAAGTGTCAACACCAGCGACAAAAAGTGTCAACACCAACAGAAAATGTGTCAACACAAAAGAAAAATTTTTAGATTTTCAAACCAGGGAACTGGGCGATGGCGGAAAGAAAACCCTAACGACGAAAAAAGCTTCTCAGCCCCAAATTAAACCATGAAAACACCCCTTTAGCAACCCACAGACATACAAAAGCCCAAAACTATCATAAAACCTCGAGAAAAACACTCGAAACCCAATTTCATCCAACCAAAAACACCCAAAAATGATTTTAAACCAAAACCCAACTTATAAACTAATTTTTCATGCATTTTTAAATGATAAAAACACACATGATTACACGTAGTACCCTTATAAGACATGAGAGTCTAGGATCCTACCTCGATGAGTCAAAAACTCGACGCCTCAAACCACGTGAAAAAATGAACTTCGTTGGAATGGAATTTCGTCCGGATAAATGCGTAGCCCTCGACGAGGATACTAAAGATCCACTCTCTGATCGTCGAAAACCAAGCCTCAGGCCCTCGAGAAGTTAGAGAGAAGGCAGAGTTTTGGTTTGGAAAAAGAAAACTTAGCCACCAAATTTTCAAAAATATCTCCACAAAATATCTAAAGCTAGATATTTATAGGCAACAAAAATATCTTCTTTTTTTCTAAATTCGCACCACCACGCCCAACAGCCCCAGGCACCAACCCCATATGTATTTCTAAGCTCGAACATGCATAAAAACACATATAAACATGCCGTAACAAGAACAGTAAACACACGTTGAAAAATGCCAAAAAAGAAAATGGGTTAGGGTCTCACTACTCTACCCCCCTTAAAGGAATTTTGTCCCCGAAATTCAACTCAAGATCAAAAGGAAATAAGCACGTCGATCGCAATCGACACAGGCATAAGAGATGGTCAACCAAACCATTCATAGGATATAGTTAAACAAGGTCAGGCATCTTAAACAACGGCTAACTCTCTCAAAGACACGGGATCTAAAACTCGTCCCAACCTCACATCCTTACCAACCACTGCCTCAACACAGCACACCACCCACGGAGTCCACAACTAACTCCAAACCCATGGCCACAGCCTCGAACATAGCCTCGCCCTCTCCGCGCAGACATCATGTCTATATAAAAGAAACACATAACACAAGATGCAACATATCGCATGAACATGAGCACTAACCATATAAGCATGGTAACACGTAGTCACATAGGTTCATGCTAAATAAACTTCACATACCGAGGAGAACCAACAAGAGTGATGCGTCAATTTAGAAAACCTACTTAAATTTCCTGTTAGAAATCACGTCAGCTAAACGCGTTTCTAACTTCGCTCCCAAGTTTTTTAATCCAAACACCCACAGGCAAGACTAATCGTTCCTAGGTTCAACCCTCATGCTCACATATACACAACACCCACACAATCAACATGCTATCATGTTCGTTATATCAAAACATCTAAACACATGCAGTCAAGCACACGCAATCAACCTCATATGGTGATGCACCCTCTTCCCACAGCTCTTAGGTATTCGAACCTAGAGCTCTGATATCATTCTGTAACGCCCCAAACTCTGGGTCACGTGAAACACCATAAACAACCATATAAAATCTAACCCGATGTTTACTCACAGATTAAAACATTCATACACAACCGTCAAAAGGCATACATCATACGGTTTTAACACCGATAAAACATGTAAACATACATGGTTAAAAGAACAGTAAGGAAGACTACAGATCTTTCAGCTCTCCGGTAACCCCGAATCAACCTGCGTGATTGGTACCTGAAAAATATTTCAAATCCAACATCGTGAGCCAAAGCTCAGCAGAAACTAGACAAGCATGCAATATAAACAAAACATGTTTCGAAAACGAGGTGAAATTTTTGACTCTCTTTCAAACCTTAAAATCGTTTTTACATACAAACGAGATGTAGGGATAAGAACCATTTTTGACTCACAGGGGCCTCAAAAATGGTTTGAAAATGATTTTTTTGATCACGAATCACACGAGTCTTAAAAATAGTTTGAAATAGGTTTTATCCATCCCACAATGCTTTACATGTAATCCATGTACCTTCTTAGACTTTCACCGAGGGACCACAGCCCCCACTAATGCACCTTCTCGAACTTTCACCGAGGGACACAACCCCATCTACTACACAGTTAACTAGAGTTAACCTATGCAACACATGCAACTCACGTGACACACGCAATCCACACAACTCATGCATCCCGTGCACACACAACACACGCACGCCACCCACACAACGTAACACATGCATCCCATACAACGCACCATGTGCAACTCACGCAACACATGCTTCTTCAGGACGTCTTTTTTATCCTTCAGATATCCACACATAAGTGCATCGTTAGGACCACGTTTCTGTCCTTCAGATACTCGCACACAAGTGCATCGTTAACCAGGGTTAACATATATCGGACCACCTTTTCGTCCACCGTTAGCTAGGGCTAACATTCATCGGACCACGTTCATCCAGAGCTAACTTTTATCAGACCACATTTTCGTTCATCGTCAGCCAGAGCTAACTTTCATCGAACCACATTTTCGTCCATCGTCAGCCAGAGCTAACATCGTATCAGCATCACATAAAGACCACATATCCATCTTACATTTTAAAATCATATAAGACCACATTTTCATCTTATGTTTCATGCATAAATAAAACTAGAGCTTTAAATGCACCAAAACCACATATAAACTTCAAATCATGACGTCAGTTGCCACATAACCCGATATCCAATCACAAGAACAACCAACAACCCACAAAACCAAGCCTAACCCGAAGGCCAACTCAAAACCCTTAAAACCACAATTTTTGCAAAATATCAACTTTTTTCCCAAAAAGAACCACGGTCCCAAACATGCCCTGCACCCAACGATGAATAAACACCACGCACCTAACCGTGCACCAACACCCGCATCTAACCACGCACGTCACTTCTAAGGACGACACCCAAACAAACACCTGAGGCCACAACACGACTAAAAGAAATCCCCACACGCCAAACACGGTAAACACGAACCCACACATGGCCAACACGAACCCACACATGCCTAACAAGGCAAACACTGACCCACACACGCCCAACACGACCAAAAGAAACCCCCAAGGCCCAAACACGACCAAAAGAAAAGGGGTCAACACAAACCGCGAAAGTGTCGATACAAACAGAAAAGGTGTCGACACAAACAACAAAAATGTCCATACGAAACAACAACAGCGAGTCAACACAAGCAGAAAGGAAAATGGTCGACACCAACAGCGAAAATGTCGACACAAAGGTGTCGACACAAACAGAAAAGGTGTTGACACAAAAAAACAGAGAGAAATAACACAAACAGCAGCAAAAAATGTGTCTACATAAACAGAAAAAGTGTCGACACCAGCGACAAAAAGTGTCGACACCAACAAGAAATGTGTCAACACAAAAGAAGAAATTTTAGATTTTCAAACCAAGGAACTGGGCGACGGCAGAAAGCAAACCCTAACGACGAAAAAGGCTTCTGAGCCCCAAATTAAACCATCCAAACACTCCTTTAACAACCCATGGACATACACAAGCCCAAAACTACCACAAAACCTTGAGAGAAACACTTGAAACCCGATTCCATCCAACAAAAAACACCCAAAAATGATTTTATACCAAAACCCAACTTATATTTCGATTTTTTATGTATTTTTAAATGATAAAAACACACACAATTACACGTAGCACTCTTATAAGATATAAGAGTCAAGGATCCTACCTCGATGAGCCAAAAACTCGATGCCTCAAATCACGTGAAAAAATAAACTTTGTCAGAATAGAATTTCGTCCGGATAAACACGTAACCCTCCACGAGGATACTAAGGATCCGCTGTCTGATCATCGTAAACCAAGTCTCGGGCCCCCGAGAAGTTAGAGGGAAGGCAGAGCTTTGGTTTAGAAAAAGAAAACTTAGCCACCAAGTTTTCAAAAATATCTCCACAAAATATCTAAGACCAGATATTTATAGGGCACGAAAATATCTTCTTCTTTTTTTAAAAAAATTTGCACCAGCACGCCCAACGGCCCCAGGAACCAACCCCATATGCATTTCTAAGCCCGAGCATGCATAAAAACATATATAAACATGCCAAAACAAGAACAGTAAACACGCGTTGAAAAACGCTGAAAAAGAAAACGTGTTAGGGTCTCACATGGGTAATCGCTAAAACAAGTTTCAGATAAAAAGTTTTGTATGTCGAACGATCAAAATAAAACCTTGCCACCATAGTTAATTTAGATGAATACCTTTTTGGTTATTTCTTCAACTATGAACTTTGATTCTTCGAGTTGAAGCTCTGAACAGACCTTTTACTGTATTCCCGATGCGATTCCCGAATCTAGTGTGGGCTACGATCCATCGAGAACTGCTACAGGTAGAATCTGGACAACCTTAGTCTCGAAAGATAATTTATGAATTTGGTTCAGCCTATCCACATATTTATAGGCTATAGCAGGGACTCGTGGAGTAATTATGACATAGACTTCTAGTGTGACCCAAATATCCTTCCAGCGGTTTCTGCAAATATGCAAACCTCTTAACGGTTTCTATAATTATAAAAATCTTATAGCGGTTTCTACAATTTTCATAAAATACTAAATTATAATTCATACCACTAAAGAACTATAACTGTACTTTTAGCCATAATCTCAAGACCAATTTATATTGAGCTCTTGTTATTAAATGCTTAACTCATCTCCCCACGTTAAGATTCTCGATACCCGCCAATTAAATTTAATTACTGATAATTTAATTTAATCGGCATTTTAAAAATTCTTTATGTACTTTCGCTTAATTTATTTGACTGCCGAATAATTAAATCCACTCTACGGTTTAGCCCAGTTAAAACTTATAAGTTTTCTTAATGGGGTATCATCAATCCCGATCTTTTGAGACGTAGATTCCGTTAATAATTAATATTTGCCATATAAATAATACCGCTATCTAACTCACCAGAAATATAGACCCACGTAAGATCGCACCCTCTAATGAATCAAAACAAGTAATATTAAAATATGCAAATGAATAATTATTTCAGGATTAAGATGATAAGCACTATTCATATAACCTTGGTGTGTGAATTAATTTATATAATTAATATAAAATTAATTACCTCAATGTGGTCCTGTTCAATACACATAAAGTGTACTAGTACAGCGAGTCAAAACAATAGACGACGCTATTATCTGTTCTCCGTAACCAAGACATGCCTACTAAAACCTGTGCTACAGTCGTACCAATGGTTTGTCTAATTCCATCTAAATTATGAACAAAGACTTATATTTTGCAAGAACCTATAATTTGGTCTTCTGTGTGCAAGTCGTACTCTACACACTAGATTAAATACTGTACAGAATAAAGTACAACTATGCATAACATTAGAGAAATAATATTGCATTCATTACTCATTAAGATTTTCATAAAATAGAAAATTAATTTTATTAAAAATAAAATTAAATAATAAAACTAACAAAATTTATGATTTTTAGTATACAATCTTGACACAATGCACATAGGATTGGAAAGGAAGGGGATGGAGTAACAGGTGCTGCGGCTGAACCATTGGACAGAAACTAACTCAAGGTTTGTGTCAGGATGGCAACTAAGTCGGGAGTTTGTAAAATCTTGTATATGCCTTGGAATTTTGAGGTGGGGAAGGCTATAGACCGATTGGTGCGAGAAGTGAAGGCTTGGTGTTCAGAGTTTTTACTCAAGCTTTCAAAAAGACTCTAAGCCTCATTCTAGTTTTTCAACATGAAAGTTCCACCACAAGATGTGTCGACAAATTTACGGTGTTGAGGTGTCAACTCATCATAGAAACGTTGGACTAGTTGCCATTTAGGCACCTGATGATGAGAATAGGCTCTAATCAGATCCTTAAGGCGTTTCCAAGTCTCATAAAAAGTCTCGCTATGGAATTCAGTGAAACTCGTGATGGCGCGTCTAATTTGGTTGGTCTTACCTATAGAAAAATATTTTTTTAAGGAATTCTTGTTGAAGTTTAACCCAAGTGGTGATGGTGTTCGATTCTAGAGAGTTAAGCCATTGTTTAGTTTTATTTTTAAGCGAGAACGGAAACAGTTTCATTTTAAGGGCCTCGTCAGAAAAATTACTGATTTTGACTGTTGAACAAATTTTTAGGAATTCATCTATGTGTTTATACAAGTTGTCATTATCAAATCTACCGAAAGATGGGAGAATTTGAATGATGTTGGATTTAATTTCATAGTGTGCAGCTCCAACAGTAGGGTGCTAGAGACAAGAAAGTGACGTATACTCTAAAGGAGTGAAGTACTCAATCAGAGATTTAACCTGTGGGTCATCCTGATGTTTGGTCCTCCATGGTAGTGGGTGTGGTGTGTGACATGTGTGACGTGAGTGAGGCTTGTTAAGCTATCCGAAAGGCGTGTTCAATTTCAGGGTCAATGGGAGCTAAAACTAGACAGGTAGATCGTAGGATGAGCATACGCAAAAAGAAATACTGGGGATGGGCTACAATCCCCCTAAATCTAGTTTTCTCTGATTGCAAATAAAGACAAAAAATTAAAACTCACAGTGCGTGGACAGAGATGATCCTCTTTGGTTGTCTTTGCGCTCGTTTGTTCCAAACTTATGCAGTCGTCAATCTTCGAAGAACCTGAAAATGAAGAATTGTAACTCACTGCAGTATTATAAGAACCAGAAAATCAAGAATAAAAATATTTAATGAATAAATCGTCGCCGTAATTAAATCACCAGCAACAGCGCCTAAAATTGGTTCGTGTTGTACCGTACCAAAAATAATTATGTAAAATCTTATTTTAACTACTAACTCGTAGGATAGTGGCTAACGTCCGGATATCGTCCATAGAGATTTTGAATGCAATTATGATTTATTTATAAATATTTTATTAATGATTTTCTTTAGGAAAAAAGAGTTTGATTTGAATTATGATTCTAATTAGATTAAAAAGATAAGAAATCAAAGTTTTAGAATTCAAGTGGAAAATAGATTCTTAAGGGTTTAGAATCCTTCCTAGCCAGTAACTTTTAGTTTCATTCAAACTCTAGTTCATCTTTATTTGATTCAATCCAATCCTATCGCAACTATAAGACTGATAAATATTATTAAGAAAATAAGCTCGAATCTAAATCTTGCATACTTTATCTAAGCTTTTGGCACGGATTGTCCAAAGCACGACCCGTCCTAACAAAGTATAAAGTATCTCACGTTCAAATATCAAAGCACAGATATAACAGTTGTATGATCTCGGTTTCACAATCACAAAAAATAGAAATGAAACTAGATAATCAAATTAAAAGCTCGTTGATCAAAACGTCAACGTCTTAAATCATACAACGAATTGAATCTAAAATAAAGAATAAACAAACGAGTTTAAACTACTCCTAAGAATACCGAACTAGGGATTCATCATTCCTTAAGAACATAAATAGCTCAGCCGCTCATGTTGCGACTAAAAAGCATGAAAAGTTGAAGAGCAAAGTCTCGACTCCCCATCTTTGACTTCTTGACACATCCGGAGCCTTCTAAATTGGCCTCCTAGCATCCCTTGATCTGTTATCTTTTGAAATATGAGAGATCCTTGATTAGTGAGCCCAAGCCACCTATTTATAGGTGAGCTTTCTGCCACAGTTTCAGTCTTCAGGTGCAACTCTTCCTACATGCACTGTCCGAATGCCAGATGTTTTGTCCGGACGCTTTTATGCTATGTCCGGATGCTTTTATGCTTCATCTGGACACTAAACTCTTTTTTCCGGATGCACTTCTTTCTGTCAATATTTTGTCTGAACGTTTTTCGGGATGTAAACACCACATAAACTTTTTCGTCCAGACACCACTTGGACGCTGTCCCGACGCGATTCTTACTAAACCAATTCCGTCAGGACATTGGAATCGTCTGTCCGGACGTAACTTTCTCCAAATTGCCAATTTTTTTCCTCGTCTCCTTTTCATACTGCTTTACTCCCTTTTCTCTTCTAAGGCACTCTCGATGATGCTGTTGACAAAAACACTACAAAATAATTTATTGAATACATTTTCGAGACCTAACATAGTGTATTTTGTGAAATAAGATATGTACTTTTGCATATCGATCAAAAACCTGACAGTGACAAGCCGGTCTCAAGAATCGAAAATGCTATGATTACCGAATAATAATGACCGAAGGTAACTGAAATAAGTTGAAAAATGTTAGTGAGCATTCCAATTTCGAGAGTGACTGACAGGAGCACTCCAAATATACAATTAGTTATGCCCATCACTAACGACGTGTTTTCAAATCATAAGATATTCAATTTACAAAAATATTATTATTTCTTATTTGTTAGATCATTTAAAATGTTAGATTTTTTAATAAATGTGTAGTTTAATATATATATATATATAATTATCTTGTCGATTTTTTATCAAACAAGATTCATGTTAAATATAAAAATCTTAAAAATAAAATTTATAAAATTTTGTTGCGTTCAAATCGGATAACTCTCCTGCATTATCAAAAAAAAAAAAAACTTTTAAAAATTTGTATCAAAAGTAAACCACCTTTCCGAGCACTCATGTTATAGATGCGGTCCCGAACCACAAGATATTCTATTTACAAAATGATATTATGTTTTAGTTGTTAATTCATATACAATGTTTGATGTTTTAATAAGCGTGTTAATATATATATATATATATAGAATTTTCTTGTCAGTTTTAATATCAAACAAAACCCATGTTAAATATAAAAAATTTTAAAATAAAATTTTAAAATCTTGTTGTGTTGAAATCGGACAACTCTATTATTTCAATGAGTTCAGAAAATTCGTTATCAAATGTACAACTACATTTTTGCAATGATCATTCATGTGTGAAAAAAATTAATTACATAAATAAATTTTTTTAAATGGAATATGTTTTAAAATTTAATTTAATAAAATTATGCTAATTAATATAAAAAAATCTCTCAATCTTATAATAATAGAAAAGTTGAATTTTTCATGACTTTAAATTAATCTTAAAAGCTTCTTGTCCATATTTGTTTTCAATTTTTTTATTATTAATTTTGAAAAACATGAACACTTATAAATGAGAAATTTTTCAGAATAATTTTTTTTTACTAAGTCATGTATTAAAATAAGTATCTCAAAGTTTCTCATACTTGATACAGTACATGAGAAGTTTTTCAGGTATGAGCACCATGCATTGACACAAAGTAATTACATCAATATTTATGTTATTATTTAAGAAAAAATGAAAAGTATTTTAAAATCTACTTTTGTAAATTTTTAAGAATAAGAAAATTCTCTTTTTTAAATCCTAAGCTAAAGACCTTGTTTATCGTAATGCATTATATATGATTTTTTTATACCTTAATGAAGGGTACAAAAACTCACCATATTTTTTTTCTCAATTTTGTTGTTCTTAGTTTTGAATGAAATGAATAACTTAATGAATAATAAATATTCAGCACAATTGTTTTTCAATATGATGAGAAATTTTTTATATATACCTTGATGCAAGATATGAACAAATCTTCATGTATGATTTTTTAAAATAAATTTTATAATACAAGTTTAATGGCCCAATATTAATTTTATCTTCACCTTGGCAAATAGTGTATGAATTTTCTAATAACTTAATGCCGGGTATGAGAGATTTTCTTAAATTGCTCATGCATTGAGAAAAAATTATTACATCATTATTTTTGTTATCATTTATGAAAAAATAATAAATATTTCAATTTTTGTTTTGTAAAATTTTAAAAATATGATAAATCTCTTTATTGTAAAAGTATGACGACTTTCTCATATTTTAATATAGATGATGTAAAATTTATCTTATAATTTTTTTTCAATTTTCATTTTTTTTGAAAAGCAATGAGTAAAATGAGTACTTATATGCAAGATTTTTATTAATATAAAAAAATCTCCAACATAATATACTAGGTATAATCCGTGCATAAAGATACTACTACTATTTTTTTAAAATCATTCAGTAGCTTGTAATGACAACTGAAATTATAAGGAACAAAAAATATAAAAAAAAAATAGTAGTGATAGATCAATAAATTATTTAAATACTCAAATTAAATAATAACAAATCAATTAAAAATATACAATTATCACATATTAATTAGTAATTATACTTAAATTAAATAATAACAATTAAAAAGACAAAAATCCTAATAAATTTTATCTCACCGTTAGATTGTTTAGAAGGAATAGGAACCCTAAAACCAATAGATACATATCACATCACATCAACTATTATAACTTGTCATATAGATAGTTAATCATTTATTAAATGGATAACATATGCCATTAATTTGGAATGTGTCTGCAACTGTACACGCATATAAGAAGAATTCACTCACCAATGTGTACAAAAATAAGAGATAAAAGGGAGTGACTAAGAAAATAAAGTGAGATATCTAATACGGTCAACACCGATAACTTTTTTTAAATACAAATAAAGTGGGATGTCTAAGACATTATATCCAATTATAAAATATAAAATACCTAACTTATCAACCTTTCAAGATTTTCACTTCCAAAAAAATTAAATTTGTCGAGCGACTTATTTTAAGTAGTGACATATAATGTTTGGCAAAGTATAGATTTCACTTATTACCTTTTAAGTCTACAAATCAATTTATAATTTTTTAAATCAAACAAGGGTTATTTTATTTTTAATTTTACATAATTTCATATTTAATATTTATCTTATTTGGTTGATTTCGATGAATAAATCCATACAATACAAAAACGATAAAAAACTAATATATAGCAAAAATTATAACATTTTAAATACTAAAATACAAAAATAACTATTAATGCTAATTACAAAAAATATGTATATTTCCTATAAATTTAACCTGCTAGAAATTTATTTAGGCACACTACCCATCTTTTTATAGCAAAAGTTTCATTTTCAAGTAGTATTGTAAGTGATTGGAGTGATCCTCATTCTCTTCGCCTTGAATATAAGATAGTATAAGTTCTTTCTATGACCAAGAAGATCCCAACCCATTTTCAACTTTGGTTGTAGCTTGTGGCAATGAGATAGTTAAATTCAAGCGTCATTTTGTAAGAGAGAGACGTCAACTTATTCACTCATCCACCCTCTTCTCCTAAAAAACTCGGAGTAAAAGCGACAATATTGGTGCAATTCATTTTAGCACAATTACCATTCCCTTGTTCCTAACCACCTCGAACCAAATGGCAATTCCATAATTAATTATAAGGGAGAAACTCTCACTACTATATGTCTACGTACGGCCTCTTGGGATACCATGTTTTTTGCTACACAAAAAACATTTGGCACTGCCCGATCAGGAGTGGTTGCTGAAAAATACCCAAACGCTTAAGTCAAATCTCTAGATAAAAGAAAAGGACCAAATAAAGTAAACTAGAGCTTTTGCGTACTAATTATGAATGTACACATGAGTGCCCGCTTAGGCCTTTTTATATATGGAAGCTAAGTCATTGCAACAATATTAAGTTTAAGAGGACCACTGTCCTAGCAGTTGGTTGACCTCGATCGAGGTGAAGTTTAGAGATTTCTTAATACAGATATATTCGAGCTTAGCCTGCGTATAAGCTAGCCAAGCTAATGTTGGCTTGATGTCTTGAATTTTGGTATCCATATTCGGTAGGACGTTCGAACAACATTGAAGGGATGAAAAGTGGGCCGACATATGGGCAAGATCTTTGTAGAGGGCAGAGAAACCGATACTTGTTAAAGACGGATCGATCGGTTCAATGACGGATCGATCGGTCTAGGTGCAGCAACATTTTTTTGCACGGCGACTAGGCTTAAGTTTTAACCTAGGGGTTGCATATACAAGGATTTTATATTTCATAGAAACTCTAAGGCTGTCTATACACTTGAGAGAGCTCAGTAGAGAGGTTAGAGAGTATAGAGAGAGAGAGAGAAATAGAGAGAAAGAGGCTCAGTTTGAGACCATAGACATTATATGAGTGAAAGAGTGGAGGTTGTATTCTTTATTATCATATAGTGGATTGTTTTTTCTTTTTTGTTGAGGTAGGCAATCAGCCGAACTGCGTATATTCATGTTCTTATTTTTTACTTGCTTTATGTGGATTGAAGTCTACATTTCTGTCTCCGCTGCGTAGGAAATTTAAGCCATTAAAATTTCAACAATTGGTATTAGAGCAAGGTTAAATGCTTGGTCACAAGATTGCGGTAGAAACGGAAAACATCCGATACAAAGTTGAAAAGTTCACCGATAAAAATAACTTCTCCCTATAGCAGAGATGGAGAAGGATATGTTGATACAATAAGGGGTCTTCAAGGAAGCTAGAGAAGATGACCGATGACGATAGGGAGGACATTGATTCCAAGGCCACGAGTTCGATTCTGTTGAATTTGGGAAACGAGGTTATTCATAACGTGCTTGATGTGAAGACAGTGCACGAGATCTGACAGAAGCATGAAGCTCTCTACATGAAGAGAAATCTAGCTAATAAGTTTTATGTGAAGAAGCAATTGTATGGACTACAGATGAGGAAAAGTACAAACCTTTTGGAACATCTCAATGTGTTTAATATGCTCATTACACAGTTATTCGGGTTTAGAGTAAAGGTTGATGATGAGAATAAGGCAATGAGAATAAGGCAATGAGAATAAGGCAATACTCCTGTTGGCATCGCTTCTAACATTCTATGATCATCTAGTGATGACTCTGATGTACGAAAAGGATACTCTAGAACTTGAAGAGGTCACTGGTGCTCTTTTGTCACATGAGAAGATGAAGAGGGATGGTAAATTAGAAACATATGGACTGTTGTGGGATAAGTCTGAGTTAAGCAGAGAAATGAGTAAATCCAGTGAGGAGGGTTCCAATAGAGGGAGATTTCAGTCCAAGTCGCATGCAAGGAAGAACATAGAATGTTTCTATTACCACAAAACTGGTTATTTTAAGAGCCAGCGCCAAGAATTGAAGCAATATCTAGAAGAAAAAAAAGTGAAAAAGCGTCTGCAGAATTTGTTAGTTTTGTTAAAGAATCGTTAGATAATGAGGTAGACGGAGATACACTTTTAGTTTCTTCAATTTTTATATTTTGTCAAAGTCATGAATGTTAAATTCAGGATGCTCATACCATATATGTTTAGTTAGAGAATGATTTGACTAGTATAAGTCTTGCAACGGGGGTACTGTTCTAATGGAGAATGACTCAGTATATCAGTTAATTGGAATAGGTACAGTCAAAATCAAGATGTTTAACGGGGTTGTAAGGACTTTGCAGAATGTCAAGCATGTTGCAAGGTTAAGAAAAATTTTGATTTCTTTGGGAACATTGGACTTCCTAGGTTATGGGTTCACAGTACAGGGTGGAGTAATGAAAATTAGTAGAGGGGCTATGATAATCATGAAATGACGAAAAGTCGATGGTCTCTACAGATTGGTAGGAGACATGGTGGTAGGTGGAGTTACCACTACCATACATGTAAAATCTAGAAGGGACGGCACGAGACACATATATTTGGGGCTTAGTCAGACAGACAAGCAAAGTATATCAGAAATTTAGAATAAGAGTGTAGCAGTTGAGGTAGAGTTATGTTAGAAAAGTTCACTCAGAAAATCGGGTGATGATGGTTCAAATCAACAGCAATAGAAACAGTGGAGAATCTTTAGGTCACAGGAAAGCTACAAGTAGATCAGACAGAGATCAAAAGCAAGTATCAGTGTTATAGAAGGTGGAGTCACCACAGAAGGTTGAGACTTGGGAGTTTGGAAGACTGTTCAAGAACGAGAGGCTGGTTGATTGCAAGAGGGTTAAGTTCAAGTATGGCTTGAATTCGGTCAAAGTTCATTTAGGTTGATGAATAGAGTGTTAGGCTTGATATACTGAAAAGCATATTTTTAGTATTTAATTTTATTTTAATAAAATTAAATTTTTTATTTTATGAGAATCTTTATGAGTAATGTATGTATATCATTTTTTTGTTATGCATGGATGTCCAATATTTTGTATAGTATTTAATCTGGTGTATAGAGTACGGCTTACACACAGAAGATCAGATTTTAGGTTATTATAGAATATAAGATTTATGTTTACAATTTAAATAAAAATGAATATACCATCGGTACAACTGTAGCACAGAGTTTTAGTAGGTCTGTTTTGGTTACAGGAAATAGATAATAGGGCCGTCTATTATTCCGACTCTCTGTGCTAGTACACTTTGTGTGTATTAAACATGACATTTGGGGTAATTAATTTTATACTGAATATATATAAATTTATTTATACCCCAAGGTTATTATAAATAGTACTTATCCTCTTAATCTTGAAATAATTATTAATTTGCATATATTTAATATTCGTTATTTTGATTCATTAGAGAGTATGATCTTATATAGGTCTATATTCCCGGTGAGTTGGATAGCGTTATTATTTATATAAAAAATATTAATTATTGACAGAATTCACGTCCCGAAAGATCGAGATTGACGATACCCTCTTAAGAAAGCTTATAAGTTTTGACCGGACCAAACTCTACAGGTGGATTTGATTATCCGGCGGGCAAATAAGTTCAGCGAAAGGGTTTAAAGAATATCAAGATACTGATTAAATTAAATTATCAGTAATTAAATTTAATTGGTGGATATCGAGAATCTTAACGTGGAGAGAAATAGTAAGCATTTAACAACAAGAGCTCAATGCAAGAAGGTCTTGAGAGTATGGGTTAGAGTGCAATTATAGTTCTTTAGTGGTACGAACTGTAATTCAGTCTTTTATGGAAATTACAAAAACTGCTACTTGTTTTTCATAATTGCAAATACTGCTATGAGATTTTCTTATTTGCGAAAATCGCTGATACGTGCCTATGTTCTACTGGAAGTCTTACTTATAATTATTTTTTAGGTCCCTGCTGTAACCCTATAAATATGTGGGTGGGCTGAACCAGTTTCATAACTTGTCTTCTAAGACTAAAGCTGTCTTGGTTCTGTCGGTACACATTCTTGATAGATTGTAACCCACCCTACATTCAAGAATCGCATAAGAGAATACAGTAGAAGATCTGATAACAGTTTCAACTCGGATTCAAATCGTAGTTGAAAATTCGACTGGTAAAAATGTATTTTTCTAAATTAACTTCGGATGCACGAATTTTATTTTGATCGTTTATCATCAAAAATTTTATCTGGACCCCGTTTTAGTGTTTGCCCGTCCAGTTAATTTTTTCTGTTAATCATTTACAAAAACAAAGATTTTGACAGTCTTACCTCCAACACAGAGAAGGTGGAGCACCCATACCTCTGTTAAGGTGTATACTAAAAATCATAGATTTCATTGGTTTTAGTATTTTATTTTATTTTTTAATAAAATTATTTTTTTATTTTATAAAAATCTTAATGAGTAATGTATGCAATATCATTTCTTTAATGTTATGTATAGATGCTATTTATTCTATACAGTATTTAATCACAGAAGACTAGATTATAGGTTCTTGCTGAATATAAGTTTTAGTTCACACTTTAGTTGGAATTGAACAAACTATCGGTACGACGTTAGTACAGAGTTTTAGTAGGCCTATTTTGGTTACAAAGAACAGATAATAGCGTCGTCTATTGTTCCGACTCGCTGTGCTAGTACACTTTGTCTATTGAACATGACTACATTGGGATAATTAATTTTATACTGACTATATAAATTAATTCGCACCATAAGGTTATTATGAGTACTTATACTCTTAATCCTAAAATAATTATTATTTGCGTATATTTAATATTTGTTGTTTTGATTCATTAGAGAGTGTGATCTTTTATGGGTCAATATTTCCAGTGAGTTGGATAGCGGTTTTAAATATATGACGGATATTAATTATTGATGGAATCCACATCCTGATTGTTTGGGATTAACGATACCTCATTAAGGAAGCTTATAAGTTTTGACAAGGCCAAACCCTACAGGTGGATTTAATTATCTGGCTGTCAAATAAGTTAAGCAGAAGGGTTTAAGAAATTTTAAAAAGCCAATTAAATAAAATTGTCAGTAATTAAATTTAATTGGCGAGTATCAGGAATCTTAACGTGGAGAGATGAGTTAAGCATTTAATAATAGGAGCTCGAATAATCGGTTTTGAGAATGTGAATGGGAGTGCAATTACGTTTTTTTAGTGATATAAATTGTAATTTATATTTTTATAAAATTATCTCAGGGGCAGGCAGGTTTTCATAATTACATTAGAAGCTCAAGTCATATTTACTACACAGGTCCCTACTGTAGCCCTATATATATGCGGTTATGCTAACCCTAGCCCACACGACATTCATTATTGAATTAGGATTTTCACGTAAATCCTAGGTGGCTAGATTAGTAGGTTGAAGATCACGATAGATCATGACCCACTCTACGTTCGTGACTTGCATCCGGGAATATAGTAAAAGACTTGATCGAGGCTTCAACTCAAATGATTCACATTCGTGGTTGTTGTAGTAATCGAAATCATTCTACCAGATTTTGAAAAGTATAATCCCAAATCTAACTTTGAGAGTATGAGTTTTTTATTTTGATCATTCGACATCAAAAATTTTTAAATTGGAGCCTGTTTCAGCGATTGCCTATCCAGTATATTTTTTATTGAAAAATTATATTCAAATCAATGATCTTGGCAGTTTGCCTCCAATAATTAGTATCATAGCCGTTTTGATTTATCAATATGGTTTAATAGAAGGATCGGGTACTTTAAAATTGTACTAACTTTGTTTTGCAAGCGTTCTAATCCTAGTTTTATGATTATTATTTTATTCATATTTGATTGAATGGTTGAATGATGATTATTATTGATTTTTAATAACGATGGTTGATCGTGATATTTTAGGCTTCTTAGATCGATTGTGAGCCTTCGAAACATAAGTATCGATGTAAAAGCTTTATTTGTTCTTTAGCAATTTTCAGTATATGTAATTACATGTTTGAATACACGAAGAACGCGAATAACAGGCAGCTACAAAATCGGCAGCACCGGTGGTGATTTCAGGATTTTCGGGCCACGGATCGCAGCAATTTTCTTTGGTTTTGCAACAGGATTTTTAGTAAATTTTTTGCAGGTTTTATCCATTAAAAAACTGCAGCAAAATAGTCCTAAAATCCAACAAAAATAGGCTAGAAAATAACCACTGGTGGCGGTGCAAGCCATCGGTTTCTGGGGCCATTTTTCGCCAAATTTTGCAATGGTTTTGGAGCAATTTTTGAGTAGTTTTTTGGGCAAAAAAAGTAGTAGAACTAGGCAAAAAAATAGTCCAACATAGTGGTAAAACAAGCGGCAAAAAACTGGCTCGAAAAATAGTTCAGGCGATAGTAGGGCTGTTTCGCGGCCATTTTTCGAGACTTTTTGGGATGTATATCAATGCTTAAAACAATAGGAAATGGGAGTTGAAACAACCACAGAACGAGAGAGAGACGACCGCGGCGGCGGCACTATGTGGCTGCGACAACAGCTTCTTCGGGGCTGTTTTTGTGTAGTTTCTCGACAGAAATATAATATATTTTATAAGCTATTTTTCATAAAAAAATCAGGGTAGAAACGGACGTTGGAGGAGGCAGCAAAAGCTGCGGCAAGGCACGGCGTGCGGCGGCGCTAGCGGCGCTGGTGGGTCAGTGGGCCAGCGGTGGAGGCTGTCTGGGGTGGTTGTTTTTTACTCAGATGGTTCGAGATGGTGTTATATTTGTATAACACTGTACTTCGAAGAATTTTGATCGAATTTAGAGATCGAAAGCTGATTCTGATAAGTATTGAAAGATTTTAGAAAATCTTCTAACAAGAGGATGAAACTCGATAGAGTTTTTATTTGATCATAAAATCGAGACATATATCTTGTATTTATTATATTTAATTGCGTGGATGATATATATGTCTTTTATTTATTTCTGTTAATTTTAATTAATTAAAAAAACTTCAGTTTTAATTAAATTTTATAAAAAAAATAAAATTAAGTTTTTTTAATTAACAAGTTTTGATTAAAAAAATTTTAAATATTTTTTTTTACAAAATAACACGTTTAAAATAAAATTTTAATAAATCGAATATCTTAAATAAACGTGAAATTTTTTTTGAATTAATTAAAAGAAAAAGTTTAATTTTAATAAATTATTATTTTTTGAAAAAATATGTAACTGGAAAATAAAATTAAATTCTTGATTTTTTATTTAAAATGAATTTTTTTAAATAAATAAGAATTATAAAATAATTTATTTGTTACATATTAAAATATGAAACTATGGTTTGTAAAAAGAAAAATCTTTTGGATCATCTAGTTTTCGAAATTAATAATTTTTTTAATAAAATAATTTTTATAACCCTCAAAATACTTTCAAAAAACTAAGTAGGAGAAAAAATTTATTCACACATAAATTCTGCAGTCTCCATAATTAATTCGTAGGTGACGTAATTAATTCTGCGTGTTGTCATTAAGGCCTTCTTTCTCATCGAACAAAATTAATTTCGGTATCGCCAGTACGAACCACTTTTAAGAATAATTCGGGTTAATCGTTAGTGCGGATCACTTTTCCATTAGAAGGATTCATTACGAAATAATTGAATTAGGATTAAGTGATGATTAACACTTAGCTGTAAATAATAGTATCATCTCCATCTAAGTTACTGTTATTATTTACTAGACCGAAGTTACATCAGCTATTTAATTTTACTTGGCACGGTCTATTGCTGTGATTGTAAAATTAATAAGAATTGCCATGTTTGGACAAACAATGGATAGTAGACATCCTCCCATCGAGCCATGCTATTCACAAGGTACCAGGCTGTTGGCAAATTTTTTTTAAAATGGTAGAGAGAACATTTTAAAATAAAATTTAAAATTTTACTCGTCATAATTAATGATTTTTAATTATGTGATTCTCAGGATTAAAATAACTTTCAATCCCCTCACGACCATACTCAAAGAAAATAAACTTACGGGACCAAACTATGTAGATAGAAAAAGAAACTTGGATATTGTCTTAACTGTCGAGTACTATAAATTTGTATTCTCTAAGATTTATCCACCAGTACCTGATGAGGGATCGACCAAACAGAAAACCCAGGCTTAACAGAAGTGACAGAAAGCTGATTAGATGGCTCGCTATTACATTTAGCTTCTATGTCAAATGTATTACAGCATCAGTATCAGTCTATACCCAGTGCCTATGACATGATTATGAACCTCAAAGAAATGTTTTGGGATCAAAATCATGCTGCTAGGCAGGTGGTCATGAAATCTCTGATGAATACAAGTATGACTAAAGGCACCCTAGTTAGGGATCATGTTCTGAAGATGATCAGTCTTCTGAATGAGCTGGATATCCTAGGAGCTGAGATTGACAAAGAAACCCAGGTCGATATAATACTCCAGATGCTGTCTGATAGCTTTAAGAAGTTCTGCCTGAATTATTCCATGAATAAGCTCAGCTTTTCATTAGCAGAACTCCTTAAAGAACTTCAAGCAGTCGAGGGTATTCTTAAAAAGTCAGGTAGTGTGCATGTGGCTGAAAAAGGTTCTTCCTCTAAGTCGAAAGACAAGAAGAAGAAAAATATTTAGAAATAGGGAGGCGCAGGTCCAAAAGCTGCTAAGGGGTCAAAAGTTGGTGTGAAGAAGCCGAGAGGCAAGTGCTATCACTGTAACTAGTTGTGGCATTGGAAAAGGCAGTGTCCAATTTTTCTCAGTAAGCAGAACAAGTAAGGTAATTTCAATTCACTAGTGGTTAAAATATGTTTAGCGATGTTATCTACCGATACCTGCTGTGTAGATACGGGAGCCACTAATCATGTTTGTAATTTTTTGCATGGATTCTAAGAAACTAAGTAGCTTAGTGATGGAGAAATATACCTACATATGAGCAATAATATCAATGTGGCAGTAGTTGCAGTAGGAGATGCTACTCTTACTTTTAGTAGAGATAGGGATTTACTTTTAAAATATTATCTTTATGTACCTTCTATTAGAAAAATTTATTTTCGATTTCTAATTTGGTGAAGAACAAATATTCTGTTCATTTTAATGACTCTGTGGTTATTAAAAAAAATAAGCATTTTATCTGTTCTGGTACATTAGTAGATGATCTGTATGTTATATCTTATATCTATCTTACACTACAACTAACTGAATTGAATAACACATCTAATTTACCATATAAGAGAAAAGATTCTTCTTTAATAAACCAAACGTTACTTTGGCACCTACACTTGGGTCATATTAATCTAAAAAGAATAAATAGACTGATAGAAGATAGGCCTTTAAGTTCATTGGAAGTAGAGACACTTCTAGTCTGTAAGTCCTGCTTAGAGGGTAAGATGATCAATAGGGCTTTTTCGACCAAAAGCTATAGAGTTAAAAAACCATTGGAACTGGTTCACTCTGATGTGTGTGGTCCTATGACTATCCGGGCTAGAGGTGGTTTTAAGCACTTCGTCAGTTTTATTGACGACTACTCAATGTATGAATATATTTACCTGATGCACCATAAGTCTAAATACTTTGAGAAATTCAAAAAATTCAAGGTGGAGGGAGATAAATATTTGAGTAAAAATATCAAATCACTACGATCCGACCGTGATGGTAAGTACCTCTTTGGATAGTTTAGTGACTACTTTGTTGGAGGAAAAACCATCAAGATCTTTGTTTTTGTAAACGATTATCTAAAAAAAATTAACTAGACGGGCAAACGTCAAAACAGGCTCTAGATAAAAACTTTTGAAGATGAACGATCAAAATAAAACTCGTGCATTCAAAGTTAATTTAGAAAAATACATTTTTACCGGTCAAATCTTTAACTACGATTTGAATCCGAGATGAAGCTCCTGTTTGATCTTCTACTGTATTCTCTTATGCAATTCCCGGATATAGTGTGGGCTATAATCCTCCGAGAACTCGTACCGGCAGAACCAGGACAGCTTTAGTCATAGAAGACTAGTTATAAAACTGGTTCAGCCTACTCGCATATATATATATATAGGGTTATAGTAAGGACCTCAGAAGTAATTATGAGTAAGACGTCCAGTGGAACACAGACACGTATCAGCGGTTTCTATAATTAAGCATACCTCATAGCAGTATCTGTAATTATAAAAAATCAGCAGCAATTTCTGTAATTTTCATAAAACATGAATTACAGTTCACACCACTAAAGAACTATAATTGCACTCTGACCCATAATCTCAAGACCATATAGCATTGAACTCCTATTATTAAATGTTTACCATTTCTTCCCATGTTAAGATTTTTGATACCCGCTAATTAAATTTAATTACTGATAATTTAATTTAATTGGCATCTTGATATTCCTTAAGCCTTTCTGCTTAACTTATTTGATCGCCGAATAATCAAATCCACTTGTAGGGCTTAGCCCGGTCAAAACTTATAAGCTTCCTTAAGGGCGTATCGTCGATCCCGATATTTCGGGACGTAGATTCTGTCAATAATTACTATTTGGCATATAAATAATACCGCTACCAAACTCACCGGGAATATAGACCCATATAAGATCGCACCATGTAATTAATCAAAACAACGAATATTAAATATATGCAAATGAATAATTATTTTAAGATTGAGAGGATAAGCACTATTCATAATAACCTTGGGGTGTAAATTAATTTATATAGTAAGTATAAAATTAATTATCCTAAATGTCCCGTTCAGTACACACAAAGTGTACTAGCACAAAGAGTCAGAACAATAGATAACACTATTATCTGTTCCTCGTAACTAAGGCAGACCTACTAAAACTCTGTGTTACAGTCATACCGATTCTATGTCCATTTCCATCTAAACTGCGAATATAAAATTTATATTCTGCAAGAATCTCAAATCTGATCTTCTGTGTGCGAGCCGTACTCTACACACCAGATTAAATACTATACAGAATATTGAATATCCATGCATAATATTAAAGAGATGATACATATATATTGCTCATAAAGATTCTCATAAAATAGAAAATTAATTTTATTAAAATAAAGTTAAATACTAAAAACATGATTTTTTTATATCAACTATAACAATCTCCCACTTATACTCAAAACCATACTGTCATACATTTGACTCACATGCCCTCTATATGACTATTAAAAGTTCTAGCCGGTAAGCTCTTTGTAAAAGATCTGCAAGATTGTCTCCCAATGTAAGCTCTATGTCTGACAGAAAATTTAAGTCTGTGTACCCCAAAAGTACTAGACTGTCTGCTTAGTAAACTAACATATAATCCTTAGTCCTTTTTAGGTATTTAATTATATTCTTTACAGCAGTTTAATGCTCCTGCCCTGGGTTAGACTGATATCTACTAACCATGCCAATAGCAAAGCAGATGTCGGGTCTAGTGTAAAGCATAGCATACATGAGACTTCCTACTGCCGAAGCATAAGAAACCGCCTTCATCTTCTCTATCTCATCAGGTGTTTTAGGACACTGATCCATAGATAGAGTAATTTCACGCCTGAAAGAGAGAAACCCTTTCTTGAAATCGTGCATGCTAACAAGGATATCATCGATATACTTTGCTGGTGATAAACCTAATATCCTTTGTTTCCGATCTTGCACAAGCTTGTTCTCAAGGATGTGACTGATTTCTCCCAAATTTTTCATATTGAACTGCCTAGATAACCACACTTTAACCATAGATAATGCCCCACATCGTTTTCAATGAGCAAGATATCGTCTACATAAAGTACTAGAAAGATCACCACGCTTTCGTCACACTTCTTGTACACACATGGCTCATATGGACTTTGATCAAAATCATAAGACTTAATGGCTTGATCAAATCGAGTGTTCCAAGACCTCGATGCCTGCTTAAGTCCATAAATGGATCTCTTAAGCTTATAAACGTGTGTACCTAGCCCTTTGCAATGAATCCATCTGATTGTATCATATAAATACACTTATCAAGACTTTCATTAAGGAAAGTTGTCTTGACATCCATTTGTCAGATTTCGTAATTAAAATGAGCAGCAATGAATAAGAGAATCCGGATAGATTTAAGCATGACTACTGGCGAAAAGGTTTTCCCATAATCAATCCCTTCTTTTTGAGTGAACCCTTTGAAAACAAACCTAACTTTAAAGGTTTTAACCTTTCCATCTGCTCCTCTTTCCTCTTGTAGATCCACTTGCATCTAATGGGTTTTATCCCTTCGGGTGGTTCTACAAGTTTTCAGACCTGATTGGAATACATATATTCCATCTCTGAATTCATAGCCTTTTGCCAAAGATCTGTATCTTTATCTTGAAGTGATTTATTGTAGTTATAGGGCTCAGTATATAGTTCTACCGGGATTCTATCAAAAGACTCTTCCATGAACATATACTAGTTAGGTTGATGAACAACCCTCCCACTGCACGAGGCACTACTTGGGTCTGTGTATTTGTAATAACACGCTGTACAGAATCAGAACTCTGTGCATCAGCACCCTATTCTTGATTTGCACCTATCCCGATAATCCTCCCACTATGACGAGGTAATGTAATATCATTGACTTGTTCTTCCGTTCTACTGATATTTTCTCTTAGTTCTTCCAGAACAATATTACTTTTGGGCCTGTAATCCATAATATCATTCTCTTTCAAGAATCGGGTATTGGTACTAACAATGACCTTATGATCCTTAGGATTATAAAATAGACCACATTTCGTTCTCGTAGGATACCCCATAAAGAAACAGACTTCTATCCTCGGTTATAATTTATCAGCATTTCCTTTCAACACATGTGTTGGACACCCCCAAATCTGAATGTGTTTCAGACTAGACTTACGCCCAGTCCACAATTCTGTGGGAGTAGAGCGTACTGATTTAGAAGGTACCAAGTTCAAAATGTAAGCCGTTGTCTTTAAAGTGAGTCCCCAAAATGAATTGGGTAAACCTGAATAACTCATCATGGACCTTACCATTTCTATAAGAGTTCTATTCTTTCTTTCTGCTACACCATTCTGCTACGGAGTGCCAGGTGCAGTCAACTTGGATGTAATCCCCTTTGATGATAAGTAATCCTTAAACTCTCCAAAGAGGTATTTCCCACCACAGGCGGATCGTAGTGATTTGATACTTTTACCTAGACGCTTCTTCGCCTTCGCCTTGAATTCTTTAAATTTCTCAAAGAATTCAGACTTAAGGTGTATTAGGTAAATGTATCCATACCTTGAGTAGTCATCAATGAAACTGATGAAGTAGTCAAAGCCACCTCTAGCCCAAATTGTCATAGGACTACACACATCAGAAAGAACCAGCTCTAATGGTTCTTTAGCTCTATAGCCTTTAGCTGAAAAAGGCGTCTTAGTCATTTTACCTTCTAAGCAAGATTTACAGACTAAAAGTGCCTTCACTTTTAATGAACTCAAAAGTCCATCAGCTACCAATCTATTTTATCCTTTTTAGATTAATATGACCCAAGCGTAAGTGCCAAAGAAACATTTGGTTCATTAAAGAAGAAAACTTTCTCTTATATGGTAAATTAGATATGTTATTCATTTTAGTCAGTTGCAGTTAAGAGAGATTGGAGTAATAATTTAAAGATCATCCACTAATATACTAGAACAGATAACCAGTTTATTATCCTTAATAACCACAGAGTAATTAACATATATCAAATATCCGTCTTTAGTCAATCCAGAAATGAAAACTAAGTTCCTTCTAATGGCAGATATATAAAGGCAATCTCTCAATATTAAAATTCGATCTTTACCAAAACTGAGAGTGACATCTCCTACTGCAACTGCTGTTACCTTTGTATTATTTCCCGTATGTAGGTAAATCTCCCAATCATTAAGTTGTCAAATTTTTTAGAATCCCTGTGATGAATTGCAGACATGATTAGTGGCTCCCGTATCTACACACCTGGTACTGGTAGATAATACCGGTAAATATGTTTCCACAACCAATGAATAGAAATTACCCTGTTTGTTCTACCTTCTGAGAAATACTGGACATGGCTTTTTCTAGTGTCGGGTTTAGTTGCAGTGAAAACATCTCCCTTTTGACTTTTTTACACCAGTCCGTGACCCACTAACTACCCTGGAAACCGTGTCTTCTTATTTCTGAATATTTTTCTTCTTCATGCCTTTCAGCCCAAAGGAAGAACCTTTTATAGAAACAAATATATTTTTGGTATTGAAAGAATACCATTTATAGTTAAAGCTATATTCAAGTTACATTTTCAATCAACAAAATTCAGTTTCGTTAGTTTGTTTTCTGTGAGTATTAAAGCGAGTGGGTTGAAAGTCTTTTTAATGCTGAGAATTACATAATTAAAAAAATTCGTTAATTATGATGAGCAAAACTTTGAATTTATTTTAATTTGGTTCTCTCTACCATTTTAAAATTAATTCACCAGCAGCCTGGTAACTTGAGAATAGCATGCCTCGATGGGAGGACGTCTATTATTCTTCATAAGACCAGACGGGACAATTTCTTTTAATTTTACTATCAAGACAGCTGACCCTACCAAGTAAAATTAAATAGCTGATATAACTTCGGTCTAGTATATAATAGCAGTGATTTAGATGGAGAGAATACTATTATATACAGTTAAGTGTTAATCATTACTTAATCCCAAATTAATCGCTTCGCAATGAACCATTTAGATGGAGAAATGATCTATACTAACAATTATCCAGAATTATTCCTAAAGGAGATTTGTACTGGCGATACCGCAATTAATCTGTCCGTTGGAGAGGAAAATCTTACTGTCGACACGCAGGATTTAATTGCATCGCCTACAAACTGGTGATGGAGACCATAAAATTTATCTGTGAATAAATTTTATCTCCCTCTTAGATTTTAAAAATATTTTTTAGGGTTATAAAAATCTATTTAATTAAAATAAATTTATTAATTTCAAAAACTGCACGATCTGAAAGAATCAAACATCTTTTTGTGTACACAATTCTAAATATTCTGGTTTATTAAACCATCTTTTCATATTTAAATGTGTAACAAATAAAATTTAATAAATGCACAAATTTTTCTCTAACTTTTCAGCTAAGGTAATGATTAAATGTAATTATTTATTTTATTTTTCGTTTTACATTTTTTAAAAAATAATAATTTATTTTTATTAAATATTTTTTATTTAATTAATTCAAAATTCAGAATTAATTTTTACGTTTTTCTAAGACATCTGATTTAAAAAAATTATTTTAAACGTAATATTTTATAAAAAAAAATATCTAAAATTTTACCATTTAATTAAAATTAATTAATTAAAAAAATTTCATTTTATTTTCCATTATAAAATATTCTAATTAAAAACAAATATTCAAATTAATTAAATTAACAGAATAAATAAAACAGATATGCAATCATTCACGTAGTATTATATATATATACACACGAAACGTATATATCCCGATTTTATGATCCAAGTAAAACACTGATATATTTCAGTCTCCCTAAGAGAATTAACTGTTTCAATCTATGTTCGTCTTTGATTTAGTGTCCTGATTGCATCAGGCTTTCTTGATACTATCTGAAATATTAATATATATCAAATCAGTCCTATATCTATTAGAAAATACATACAAAGTAGCCCCGGAAGAGAGAAAATAGCTGGCCACCACCAGCCACCACCGACGTTGCCTTGTTGCCGCCTTCAAACGGCTCCTGCCGCCTCATCCGAGCTCCGTTTTCGACGAGCTTTATACTGTCGAAAAGCTCTCGAAATATGGGATTTTTTTATCCAAAAATTTTCTCAAAACCAGTATTGAAAAAGGTTGAAAAAATGTCCCAAACCTCAAAAAACGCTACTGCCTGCCACAGTATTGCGCCGCTAACTTTCTGAGTCTTTTTCGACCTCTTCCCGAACTCCATTTTCAGCATACTTTATATCAAAAGAAAGCTCTCAAAAAGTACTATTTTTATAAAAATATCTGCTAAAAAATGGCTCAAAAAAATATCAAAAAATTACCTAGAACAGACTGTCGCCGCTCACCAATGCCGCCGCCTAGAACCGCAAACTTCGGAACGATAACGGGATAAAAATAATCAAGAGTTGAGTCAAAACTTAAAAATTATCTAAATCATAGAGAAACACGAATTAGTAGGTCAAGTTAAGATCTAAAATTCGGGACAAGGCACATGATAAAAATAATTAAAAGTCGAGTCAAGGCTTAAAACTATCTTCATTAGAAGGATAACCATGAATTAATAGGTCAACTCAAGACCTAAAAATCAGGATGAAAACGGAATAAAAATAATTAAAAAGTCGAGTCATTATTTTAAAATTAAATTTAAATCCTAAAAAAGGCAAACAAACACATTATATGAGCGCTAAAAACACATAAAAAGCAATCATGACATAGGTGGCATGGGAGCATGGCTTTAAACATAGAATGCCTAGTGCACTAAGACTTGGAAAACCTAAGACGCCTTCTGGACTTAAGGTGTCTGAGAAGTAGGGCTTGAGAAACCTAAAACTCCTTCTGAACTTAGGGTGCCTAAGAAGCAGGGCTTGAAACATAGGAGACCTAGCACACTAAGGGCTTGGAAAACTTAAAAAGCCTTTTGGACTTAGGGTGCCTAAGAAGCAGGGCTTGAGAAACCTAAGATGCCTTTAGGACTTAGGGTGCCTGAGAAGCTAAGCTTGAAAAACCTAAGACGCTTTCTGGACTTAGGACTTAGACGCCTTATAGTCTAGGGTTTGGAGAAAACCTAAGACACTTTCTGGACTTATGACCTAGACACCTTATGGACTAGGGTTTGAAAAAAATCTAAGACACCATTTGGACTTAGGACCTAGATGCCTTATGGACTAGGGTTTGGAGAAAACCTAAGACACCTTTTGGACTCAGGACCTAGACACCTTATGGACTAGGGTTTGGAGTGAACCTAAGACACCTTCTAGACTTAGGACCTAGATGCCTTACGAACTAGGGTTTGGAGTGAACCGAAGACACCTTCTAGACTTAGGACCTAGACGCCTTGTGAACTAGGGTTTGGAGAAAACTTAAGGATCCTCACTCACACATGAACCTATGGTTAAAAGGATTTGCATGGCACATCAGGGCTTAGGGTGCCTATTCTTCTATTAGGACGTGCAAGAACCAAAGGATCATCACACACATACGAACTTAGGATTAAAAGTATTTGTCTGGTGCACGCTCAGGGTGCCTAGTCTTTTAGGGCTTAGGATTCCTAGTCTTCTACTAAGACGTGCAAGAACCAACAAATCGTCACTCACACACGAACCTAGGATTGAAAGAATTTTCCTGACACATCAGGACTTAGGGTGCCTAGTCTTTTAGGGCTTAGGGTTCCTAGTATTCAACTAGGACATGTAAGAACTAAAGGATCGTCACTCACACACGAACCTAGGGTTGAATGAATTTTCCTGGTACACTAGGACTTAGGGTACCTAGTCTTCTAGGGCTTAAAAGATTTGTCTGGCTCACTAGGGCTTAGGGTGCCTAGATTTTTTTGGCTCACCAGGGCTTATGGTGCCTAGTCTTCTAGGGCTTAAAATATTTTTTTGACGCACCAGGGCTTAGGGAACCTAAAGGTCGTCTTACAAACCTAGGACCTAGACAACGCTTTGCATATGACCAGAATTTGAAAGAAGTTTTCTTAGCGCACCAGGGCTTAGATCAACGAACCATTACTGAGGGCTGCTACACAAGTTTTAGGATCCACGGGCTCATGTTTTCTGCTTTGGTCTTGAAGAGTTATGCCCTACTGTAGAGGAGTTCATCGTCATTCTTAATTTCATCCCACGGGAGTTCATATCAATACCTTCCATGTTCATCATGCATCCTTGTGGTCTGAGTAGCTAAGAGGCTTCTTTCTTCGTCCATGGGGATTCACTAGACACAGATACTGCCCTATTGGTGCCCTTGGTGACTTCAGCTTTTAGTTGCAGCGCCGTTATGGTTTGTGCTTCTATCTGCTTGCGCGGTACCTTCTTGTTTCTTGTGACAACCGGGTTATCACTATTCTAGTGAACATTGTTGAGCAAATAAGGGCAAGGAAGGACTCCGTGCCCCTAGTTTTGGCCTAGACCTTGATGCTATCCACGTCTTTTGCCGGTTGTCCTCTGCTTCTCCAAGTAAAACTCAAATCTCTCATTTTCCACTCTTCTCTCTTTTTGCCAATTTTTTTTACAGTTCGTTTCTCCTTTTGTTGATTTCTCTCAGATTTTACCACTCTTCTCTTATTTTTTCAATATCTCTCCTTATTTTTCTACATATTTCTCCTTTTGCCGATTTCTCTAAGATTTTACCGCTCTTTGCTAATTTTTTCAATATCTCTCTTTATTTTTCTACATATTTCTCCTTTTGCTAATTTCTCTAAGATTTTACTGCTCTTTGGGAAAGGGGCATCAGTCGACTGAACTTTGGTGTTTTGGCAGTTTTTGAATTTCAGCAACTGTATGACATTTGTTTTCCTTTGAAACTACCTTTTTACAATGAGGCTTATAAAATTTTATCACTATTTCACATAATAATTAAGTTAATTGATATTGAACATGAATTTTTGAACAAGCATTAAGCAATTGACATTGAACCAAGTTAATTTTGTTTGGAATCACTTTATGATTTAAATAACCTCACGAATATGCATTAATCTTAATTCTCGTCTAATAATGATAAAACGATCTTCATTAAGGGGTTTAGTGAAAATATTCGCCCATTGTTCACTAGTACTTACAAATTCCAAAAAGATATCATCTTTTTGAACATGATCACGAAGAAAATGATGATGAATTTCAATATGTTTTATTCGTGAATGCAAAATAGGATTTTTAGATATGTTTATAGCACTTGTGTTATCACACTTAATTGGCACAACATCATATTGTAATTTGAAATCATTAAGTTGTTTCATATATAATATTTGTGCACAACAACTACCTACAGCCACATATTCGGCTTCAGCGGTAGATAAAGTTATAGAATTTTGTTTCTTTGAAAATCAAGAGACCAGTAATTTTCCTAAGAAATGACATGTGCCACTAGTTCTTTTACGGTCTATTGTGCAACCAGCAAAGTCTGCATCAGAATAACTTATCATTTCAAAAGATATAAACATAGGATACCATAAACCTATATCTATTGTGCCAACCAAATATCTCAATATTCTTTTTATAGCAATTAAATGAGATTCTTTGGGACATGCTTGATAACGTGCACACATACATACATTAAACATTATATCAGGCCAACTTCTAGTTAAATAAAGTAAATTACCAATCATACCTCGGTAGAGCTTAGTGTCTACCGGTTTTCCTTGCTCGTATTTGCCAAGTTTAGTTGAGGGACTCATTAGAGTTCCCAAAACTTTTTCATTTTTTATTTGGAAGCGCTTAAGCAGCTCACGTATGTATTTTGATTGGTTGATGAAAGTTCCATTCTTTGCTTGCTTAATTTGTAAGTCAAGAAAGAATGAGAGTTCTCCCATCATGCTCATCTCAAATTCTTTTTGCATGCAAGTAAAAAATTCCTTGCACAAAATTTCATTAGTGGCACCAAATATGATATCATCTATGTATATTTGCACAATAAGCATGTCTTC
>JAOTRH010165044.1:0-12667 GCA_034768845.1 Heliamphora exappendiculata
AAGTCACACCAATGAAAGTTAAATAAAGGAAATAAAAAGAAAGAAAAGATTGTTGGATAGTGAAATCAAACATGGGAAATTATTTTCCTTCTCATTTTTTCTTTCTTTAATACAAAGCTATATGAAGATCTTACTTGTGTTAATATGTTCAAATCACAATTCTTATGCTCAAGTCACAAATAACCACACCACTGGAAAAACAAAGCAAAGTTATGCGCATAAATGAAATAATCAGCAAATACAGCTATATGAAGGTTACTTGTGTGATGGAAGTGTGAATTCGAGCCCATTGCCAAAATTCCGCCCTGTTGTGTTGTTCCCCCAAACAGGCATGCCAAACCCTGTATGGAAACTTTTCTGCATTGGAGAAGCATTTTTTATGCCTGGTGGGCGCCAATCACCTCTACCACGACCAGTAACAGGACTCATGCTGACCGGAGGACGAATTTGACCTGGGGCTCCTCCCGGAGCGACAGAAGCTGTTACAGGCATCGGTGTTGCACCGGGTCTCACATACTGCAAAATTTGGAAAGGGGAAAATGGAAATAAAGTTAACAAAGAGGACAAAGAAATTAAGTGGCATATGCTTGCAGTAATGACAATCTTAAAATATTAAGGAAAATTTTGCAGCTATGAATATTGAGCAAATTATCTCAAAAGTCCAAAAAAACAACTTGCAAGCATCTTTATGCACCTCAATTTCAAGACCACGGTAACCGTAAATACTATATTTATATAAATAAAAAAAAACCTCATTGAGTTATTTCGAGTTACATCTGGCCATTTAAAATCTGCCAAAGAGAGAATGGATTTCACATAAGAAACAAAGGAACGAGATAAATGAAGAAAAAGAACAAAAGAGAGAGAGAGAGAGAGAGAGAGAGAGAGCACTTCTAATTGAAGGCAAGAAGAAGTGGACAGACAAGGAGTTTATAAATATTTTCAAACGGTAGGTAAAAGCTTTTTAACTCCATTCTTACTAGCCAGCTGTAATTCCTGAAGTAAGCTATCCAAATGTAAAGCAAATGGCATGCGTAATGGGGCATCAAAGAAACCGTGATAAAAATTTCATACCCGTTGCTTGATCTTGTTAATCAGAAGGTTTACCAGAATTTACAGGACGAAAGAGGCAATTGCCAAAAGTCTTGCCTAGGTTGTGTGAAAAGGAAGGAGTATGGTGTATCAAGATCTACTTATCCTGGCATTTTTAAGCATGCAATTAGAAACAAAAATCAACAAAAAATGCATAACGACTTGAATTAGCTTTTTTTAAAAAAAACAGATTTTGAACAAATCCACTTAGGAAATAACAAAAAAATATGGAAAAGAAAATTTATATAGCTTCGGATCACTAAAACTTGATCAATGCAATTTATTGCAAAAAATGGAATAAATTACATCCACCTTTTGCAATAAATTTACCCAACCATCCATTGTGCTCTGTCAAGTCATACGATCTGCCGTTGACAAGGAAGAGAATCCGCGTTGTTCTTGGAATGTTGTCGGTAATAATTATCACCCTCTCATTGGGCAGCAAAAATGCAAGACCAGTGGCTTAGTAACGGACTTACATAAACTCACAAATGCTAGGTCCTATGCAACAACAATCAAAAGAATAATGTCAACCACTGTCAATAAGCAGTAAAGTGAGCACAGTAAAGTGCAGAGCTGAATTTTACTTCCAAGTACTCAAGGTCGTGCTTATACCCGTATCCTCTAATATGCACGAAATCTTTCCACTAATCAAGATATATCGAGTAAAAAGGCTGATGTATTATCCCTGATAATACATCAGCCTTAGTAATGCATTAGAAATGCATTATCACAGCTGATAAAATTGATAGACTGAATTGTTTAGAACCCGCTGAGCTTTTCTAGTACTTGAGCATGCTCAACTTTAAAGCAGATTCTAAACATTGTCGTGCATCAAATAGACATCATAATAAGTTGTTCCGCGTTGCACTAATAATTTAGATTCATTTATTAGACAAAATGGCATAAGCAAGATTGCAAATCCCACCACCAGTGGTAACTCTTTTATTCAAATCTTTCCAAACAACTTATGGAAATGCACATACAAGAACTTTGATCAGGTATTACACTAGTTTCCAATGCCATTTGTGTACAATAATTACAATTCAGATTACATTTCAGATTCTCATCAAACAAGGGGTAAACACAAAACCCCGCATGTACAACACATCACTGACCTTAAACTGAGAATGATATGGATGATATGTGTGGTGGCTGTACCCCATCTTCGGTCCCGTAGCCACTCCTCCATTCGCTTTGGCTGCATCGCCCAATTCTTTTCTCTCGCCGTCCATGGCCTGAATTGCATCATCACCCCACTCTTGCTCTTCCATGGGCTGATGACCGGGTTCGCTATCAGCAACAATTACCAATGGATCACCATCTTCGTCTTCATCGTCCCTACCCATCACTCCAGTCCTGTCCATCACCATAGGCCCGTGGTTGTTATCATTCAACACAATTTGCAAATCATCCTCGCTATCACTGTCCCAATCATCCCCCTCGCCACGATTATCCACGGCGTCCAAAACCCCAGAAATTCCCGGGATTAATGGGCCAGAACCCATGTCCACAATCCCAGTATCAACCTCTTCTATATCAAATTTCGGAAAATTCTCTTGTTTATCCATCAAAACCTCGTCTTTTTGGATTAGTAAATCATCTTTGTCATCACTCTCCTCCTCAACAACAACATCAATACCAGACTCATCCATCAAATTTGGATCCTCAAAACTCCTTCCTTGCAGTTTTACATCGCCGCCACTCTGCAAAACCCTAGCTACACTTGGCTCTGGACGATCAGGCGTCCAGCTACTTACTCCGGCGGCTAAACTCTCCGCTTTCACCACTTCCTTCTTCTCACCACCCAAATTCAAATCCAAACCAGAATCGGAACTTCTGCCAACCCCCGGCTCGACCGCAGCTTTTTCTGACTTCAAAACTAAGATTTTGTTTTGGTGCGAGCTGGTGAAATTGAATTTAGGGTTAGAATTAGTCGCTCCATAGAGAATCTCTTCGTCGTCGCTCTGAACGTTGAGATCGATAAGCTGGTTCGGAGACGGTTGCTTGGATTGAACCGGCGGCGGCTGAAGCGCAGACGTCGATTGAAAAGGACGCAGAACGTCGGTGTACAGATCTCCAAACTCGTCGTCGTCTTCCATCAGAGCAAGCTTTAGAGAGAGAAAATCAAACTTTTTAGAGAATGAATGAGAGAAGGGATGTGATTTTTGTGTGAGCTCGAGTAGAAAAACGCAAAACGCAAATGGGTTTTATAGAAATTACAGAGAGGCGAAAGAGGAGAAAGCATCTATCTTATATAATAATGGATTACAATTAAAGCAGGAAGATTCTACCATGGGTTTTTTTGATGGGAAACCGATAAATTTCAATTGAGGAGACGATCTAAGATTTTTCTAGTTATGCAGATTGGGATTTTTCTACTTATGGATGAACTTCTCTCTTGTATGTATCGAACTATCGACAAATGTTTGCATCATCTGTTCTAATATATATATTATGTTTAATGCATATGATTGATTAGGATTTCGAAATGAATACCTTTTTACGAATTGAGAAATATGGAAATTTATAAGGGCGTCTTCAGCTCATATTTTTTTTATCATTAAATTTAAATTGGATAAAACAAAATAATAATAAGTTCAAATTGAGTTCCAAATCTTACATCAAACCTATACCAAATTAAACAAAAATTTAAAATTTTATCACATTAAAAACAAAAATAAGATTTTTACCAAATTTGATGAAAGAAAGACAACTTTTTAAGAAAGATTTGATGAAAGTTAAACAAGGGTTGGAGCATTTAATTTTTTTATAAAAAATATTTTTAATGTATTTTAAGAATAAGTTGGAAAATTTTAAAGAAAAATTAATAAGAATCTTATTTTTGTAATCATTTGAGTTTGTAATGCCAAATAAAGCATTTAAGTAAAAGTTTTACTAAAATTTAACTATAAGAAAAAAAATAATAATAATTGGAGACGGCCTAAAATAATTAGATAAATTAAATTTTTTTTAACGAGTTATTTCCACTTGTAGATGATAATTTTGCTAATTTTGGCTTGTTTCATGATTTCATTTAGTTATGTTTTTTTTCCATCATTGTTAATAATATTAGTCATCTTTATTTCTTAATTTTTTACATTGTACTTGTAATAATTCATCAACTATAATATGTTTTATTGGCACATTAATTATAACTCTTAAAACTTGCAAGTTATCTTTTATAAAATAAAATTCTCACCCTACTTCTTCTGTGTATTTGACCTTTCTCATTTATTTTTTATCTCAATTAAATAAATAATGAGTATAAGACATTACATTCTTATCTTATTCTATTCGTGATGAACTATTGTTTATTTTTTATATACAGGTGAATAGACAATGACCAACTAATTTTTGTTTCAATGTAGATGATTAAAATTTCAAAACACCTCCTTTTAAAATGAAAAAGAAAAATATATAAGGAGGATTGATAAATCAAATTCTTTTTTAGTGAGGGATTCTCAATTATGGGTGGTAATTTTTCTAGTTTCGGCTTCTTTTAACTTGTTTTTCATTTTATTATTTGTTATTTATTATTTTTTTTCCATCAATAATAACAACTGGGGCAAGATTAACATTGTTTGTATCATTCAATTTTATTTTATCTTGTTCTTGATTACATAAAATACATATTTTTCTTTAAATGAGTGAACGTTTTTTTTTTTAGGTATTTCTTACCTATATATAAAAACGGCAATTTCACCGCTGGCTCTCCGTCAACAATAGTAAAATTACAATTTTGCCCATTACCAATATAAAAAGCGGACTCCCACTTGTTCTCCTATCATAAAAAAACATTGAAATTATAATTTTACCCATTATACTAGCTAATAGCCAAGTTACAATTTTATCATTTTATTAGATATTACATTATATTCTTCTATGGTCAACAATAGTAAAATTACAATTTTGCTCGTTACCAATATAAAATACAAACTCCACTGCTTGTTCTCCTATCGTTAAAAAAAAATACATTAAAATTATAATTTTGCCCATTGCTTGTTCTCCTATCGTTAAAAAAAACATTAAAATTATAATTTTGCCCATTATACTAGCTAATATCCAAGTTACAATTTTATCATTTTATTATATATTATATTATATACACATATAACAACTATTACTTACAATATTATTTTTTAATATTGTTACTTTTCACTTGGTGAGTATTTTTTGTGTTTTTTGCATAAATATTAAATTTAGTTCAAAGAAAGTTATTTTGTAAATTCGTTTTTAAACTAACTTTTTTTAAATTGATTGATTGGAAAACAAGTTTTTTTTTAAAAAAAAACTAAACAATTTTACCTTTCTATATAGTTGAAAATAACAATTATGTATAGTTGATAGTAGTTGTAAATAAGTTTTGAATGAGAAATATTAATATCTTTTAAAAGTGGTAGGAGTTTAAATAAAATTTTATAGGAATTAGTATTTCGATTTAATTTTTATGACTTTTTAGCTTCTTCCTTTTTGCCAAATGAGCCATGTTAATTTTATTTGTATTTTTAGCAAAAAATTCAAAAAGCCTTGTATGCGAATTAGGCCTAAGTTTTTACACTTATTGCTCTTGACATAAAATTACAATTTCATCCTCAATTAATAGAAATTTTAAAAATTTGTCCTTTCATTTTATTCCCAGAAATATTTGTATCAAAATTTATTTATTAACTCACGTATCATTATTTCAATTCATGTTTTACTATTGTATTAGTTTAATAAATTTCACTACTCACGTGTGTTACGAATACAGCACAAATAATATATTAATTGAAATGATCGTTAAAGCTCGTCCCTTTTTGATGAAAGATTGTCTCTCTTCTCTAAGTAGCTTTTTACTCATAGTAATACAACGAAAGATATTATTAACAATTAATTGTAAATAATAATTATACATATGAGCCACAATGTGGTAGAGTTCAAAGTTTCCGAATTGCTACATGTCAGGGTAAGCATGGAACCAGGAGTTACTACGGCAAATGTTTCTACCTATTAATAAGAGTGAACTAATAAGCATAATTCCTATCAGCTCAAGAGAGAGAGAGAAGATAAACTCATTTGGTATTATACCAAACATGTTAGGTGTACTACAAAATTCTAATAATATATTGCAGACGCAGAAAATGCAAGTGAAGAAGGAAGATCAAGTTCTTCCCTAGTCACCTCTTTTTGGAAAGGGATATAGGCAGCCAAAATACACAATAATGGCCTTATTTGGTAATCTAGCTTATTAGCTTATTTGGCTTATAAGTTAAAAATAAAGTACGTCATCTAAACGAACCAAATAAACTAAATTTTAAGCTAAATAAGTTAAAAATACCTAAACGAAGTGACTTATTTAAGCAAGTAAGCTAAAATAAGCCAAACGAAGTGGCTTATTTGTGTCATTCAAACGAGCAGCTTATTTGTGTTTTGATTATTTGCTAATAAGCAAATAAGCTAATAAACTGGTCACCCAAGCAAGACCAATATTAAAAAATTTATGTGGAGAGTATGTATGAACATTTTACTAGTAAAGCTAAGTCTATGTAGTTGAAGAATAACCTTAAATCCACTATGTATTTGGTGTGGCGTATATGAAGAATGGGAAATTCATTGCCTAAGAGATTGTAGCTATGTAAAGCAGGTTTCGAAGCAAGTACGAGGAATAATTGACTAGTCATACACAAAAGGAAAATGAGATTTCAAAAGTAGGGTAGGAGAGATGTTGAAGAACTCGAATAAGAAAGCCTTTGATTTGTTTTGTTTGATCAATTAGAGGAGAAAATCCAGTTACTTCGTTAAGATTAATTGTGTATTGTGAATAAAAAAACTGACGAAGAATAATTGGGAATCAGTTTTAAGTCATGAAAAGAATTGAAATGTAAGTATCAGATCATCGGAAGAACTGAATTATTAAAAAACAATTTTAGATCGTGATAAACTAAAGAGTCAGTTTTAGGTAATGAGAATTTGGTTAGAGAGGAACTCACTGGTACTTAATAATTTAATGGAAATAGTGAAAAATTTGCAGGAAAATGTAAGAGTAGCAATGGAATATCTAATTGAGTTTCATCATAGAGCAATAGGCAGGAAGTTCCATTTTTCTCCAAAACAACCACCTATGAAGTGGAGTTCACATGGGCGAAACTGTGAAAGTCAACTTTGACGGGGCACGCAGCAAGAACAGGAAGACAAGCATTGATTTCGTCGCGTAGATGAAAAGGAAAGGCTATTGTTTCAAGCACTGAGCACTTAGGTCGCATTTGAAAATCGGTATAAGTTAGGTAAGATTAATAAGAAAGTATAATTAGTGTTTAGATTGGTAATGAAGTGAGATTAGTTACGTAAAATTAATAATAAAATGTGTTTAGTGTTTAGATTGGTAATGAAGTGAGATTAGTAATGACGAAGGTGTTATTATTATTATTATTATTATTATTTTGATTTAAGTAGAATTATATAATAAACTAGACAAATTCATGTTTGATTTAGGTAGAATTGAATAATGTATAATAAGATAATATTTGTTAATTTTTAATATTATTCTTGATGCTTCAACTATATACTTGTGCAATTAAAGCCCCATTTGGAAATTTTTTTTTTGGTATAAATTTTTAGAATGTTAACATTCTAATCAGTTAAAATTTTAAAATTTTACTCATTTTTGTGTTTATGATTTTTTAAAAATTGCTTAGTGAAGATTTTATATATATATATTTCAAAATGGCAGTAAAATGTGAAAGCGAAAATACGAATTTAGGTGATGATTCCTCCGACTTTTTAACAGCTCACCATTTTAATTTTAAATTTTTATCTATTTATTATATTTAAGACTCGTTGTCAGTATACGATTTTTAATAGCTTGCACTCTTTTAAAATAATTTCTTTTTAAAAAATATTTTAAAATTGCACTATTTAACATAATAAAAATGTTTATTTACTTTTAGTGACAAAAAAAGTTATTGAATTAAAAAGAAATTATTTATTTTATTATACGAAATGGTAATAATTCTCTCAATAAAAAATAAGGCAAGCATAAGGATGGAATTCACCGTTCAATCCAAAGGGTTTGGATTGGTAATACCATGTTGAGGTAGGTATTACTAATCTACCACTTTTGTGAGATTGATAGTCCAACCAAATTGTTAATTCGGTCTATTTTATAGCAATTAAAAAAAGATTGTTAGGCTCACCAGATTAGTAATACAATTCTACACTCTACAATGAGCATTAAACGAGGCCCTAATATATAGCGGATACAAACCATGCAGAGGCTATTGGGGTGGTATTAGCATTGTGTTTTGCTTTAAACTTTGGAGTAAGAAAATTACACCAAGAGGCTTTTCTATTTATATATTTTTTTGGGTTGGAATGTGCATTGTGTTTTGCTTTAAACTTTGGAGTAAGAAAATTACACCTAGAGGCAGTCTCTCTATTGGTGACCAATGCGCTTAAGTCAATTGAAGAGGACCTGTCTTACATTAGTGCCGTAATAGAGAATGGTTGTGAGCTAGTACGATCATTTTCTATTTTTTTTTGCTCCCACGTAAATAAACAAATAAATGAAGTGGTTCATGCACTCTCAAGGTTGGCACTTTCGTTAAAAGGTTACAATGTTTAATTTGGATAGTGGATACACTAGTCCGCATCATGGTTTCTACCAATGTTTCATCTTGTTAGTTTTGTCTGCTTTTATTTTTATTTTTATAAAAAAAAATAGAAAAAGCCTAGTAAAGAATGACGAGATTTAAGTCATAGTGAACATAAAGAATCAAATTTTTTAAAAGATGGAAACATAATAGAAACGATAACAATTTCAAGAGTTATAAACAACCTTGTAGAAACGCTAAGAAAATTATTAGAGATGTCAAATTTAAAACTTACGATAATTAAAAACTTACGATAATTTTTCACTACTGGTTGATCCTTATAGGATTGAATAACTTAACCCACATGTTAATTTTTATATGAATGAACAACCTAAACCACAGATTGGTTATTGTACGATTGAACAATCTAAACTGTAGGTTCAACAATTTTTAAAAAGTATCTATGTAGTTGGCCAAAAAATCTTGGCGAAGAAGGAAGAAATAATTGAAACGGTTGAAGATTCGAATATTCTTGACTTTTGAAAAGCTGGAGGACAATTTCATAAGCCAATAATAACTGAATTAAATTTTATTTTGTCAAAATACAACGCCAAAGAACGGCAACAAAAGAAAAAGAAAAAATTGATTAACTTTGAAAGAAGAATTTTTTGTTTTTCCAAATCGACAAAAGTAAAAAGAAATTAAAAAAATCTTTGTCGATATTTTAAATGGAAAAAATTCCTGTCGAAGTTGGAATTATTCCAACTTGTTCTCACATGGAATTATAAAAAGAAAAAAAATCAATCAATCCTTCGGTCGAGGTAGATGATGAATTTTCCAATTCAGGATTTCCTGTTGAGGAAATCAGTTATATCCAAATCTAAACTAGGTTTAACAATCAAATGGATATTGGGGCCTGTGTGTTAAAAATAAAATATGAAAATGCTTAAGAATGATCTGGCCAAGGCTAGCCCGTTGAGGCTTGCCTATCATGCTTTGTCGGCATGGGAAAACGCCTGTTGAATGGCTTTCGACTACAAAGAATAGCTTAAGAAAGTTCTTAAAAAAAATCGACAGAAGAATTACAAGAGAGAGAGAGAGAGAGAGAGAGAGAGAGAGAGAGATTCGGAAAACAAAAATAAATAAATAAAATTTTGATGGAAGAAAAATTCGATGGAAGAATTTTAAAAAAAAAAAGAAAAAAGAAAAAATTCGGTGGAAGAAAAATTTGATGAAAAAAAAGAATGTGAATTACACTAACCTCTCATGAGATTTAGTAAAATATCAACCACCTCCTATGTAATTTCAAAAATTATTAATATTTCCTGATGTTTTAATTCACGGAACATGAAGATCATTGTGGCTTGCAAATACTCTTGTGAGATCCAAATGGAGATAATATCTCGAAGATTTAGAACCGTTGGATCGAGAACGGTGATCTTAATCCCATAGATCAGAAAATGTTTGACATGAGAAGAGCTGTAGCAACTTCGTGGGCTTGACAATCACGGAGAATAGCTGTAGCAATTTCGTGGGCTAAAAAGCACCAACGAAGATGTATTAGTGGGGCCTGCTTGGTAAAAGAAATTTTTAACTTTGCAATTAGGCCTCCTTTCAATACGAAGGCACATAATTTTTTTAAAAAAAAACACCTGTCAAGGTGTTTTAAGGGCATGCTTGCATATATTTAATTTTTTTAAATTGCATTATTTTAACTTTAATTGCCCGCATTAATTCTACTTTAAGTGTACTTCGATTCAATAGGTTATAAATATAATTTTCTATCCTCTTGATTACGAAAAATGTGTCAAATAGGATTTTAACCATTTGTGACTATCAAAGATTCAACATTGGTATAATATTACAATTTTTCAAGAATTCGATGGTACTCATTCTTAAAGAATTAGGAAATATTTGTTTATACCATAATTTATAAATTCCTTTTTGAAAATATTATTTTATATCTAAATAGTCAACCATATTTTATAAATGCTTGATGAAAAATAATATATACATCTAAAATATCCATATGAATTATTCTTAAGGATGGTAAGTGACAACCAAATAGAAGAGTGGTAGTTAGAAGAATTTACAATCTACATGCGACACTTGGTATCGTATGATTAATTTATGTTTAATATAACTGTGAGAAGTTATTAAAAGTTAGGAAAAGTTATTTATGGAGTTCTTTATAAATATGTAGATTTGTAATTATTATATGACGAACACACAACTTGACAAACTACCTATTTTATCTTTTTATATTTTTATGTTTTCTGTAATTTCTCATTTCAGTTCAACATAAGAGTAGATTTTAGTCTATGTAATTGGTTCTCCATCAAAATTAATAAAATTTCAATTTTATTGGTTTGATTTCTTCATTTGTGATTTGTTTTTGATGAATTTCTAAAATAAGACATAAAATCCAAAAATAATCGCTTGGTATTTAAAAGAGATTTTCTTTCTAATGAGATTAATTTTGTTATTCTAGTTAACAAGTTTGCATAAGTGTTGCTGCAGTTCCTCACTTCGCATTTATTGCATGATGGCATGGGATATGTTTAGACATTCCTTCAATCTTAGTTTAGTGTGGTTTCAATATTCTTAGCAGCTGAAAGGCTGAAGGGAAGGGGTCCACGCAACTAACAGCATCCCTGCTGTAAGTATTTTTATGTTTTAAGTGAATTTTATAATTTAATTAAAATTATTCTTTATTTTATATTTGATAAGTAGTTAATTTGTGTAAAAATCAAGTCAAGCATAGTTATTTATATGATCAGTGGTGCTAGAGACACTCCATTTGTACTATTTCTTATACTCCATACTCACATAAATTGCATGTTCTCTAATAATACTACTCACAACAAGTGAGTATGGAGTATAAAAAGAAGTACAAAATAGAATTTTTTTAGTTTTATTGTTATAATTTAGGAGTGTACAAATAATTTGTCAACCTGCACCAATTTGCCAACTCAATCCAACCCAATCTATATGGGTTGTGTAAGTAAGTGGGTTGGGTTCGGTTGGATGGATTAAGTAAAAAAAATAAAAAGAGTGAATTGGTTGCGGATTATATTTCTTCAACCCGTCATTAACACAACATGCCTAAAATATATATTAAATATTAATTATCGTGTTTCTACATGCGACGAATTTCAACCTTATATATATATTTATATAATTTTTTATAATTCATAAGGAACAAATTATAATATTTATTATTTTAATTACTACTTCACATGTTGTGAATATTTTTTTAATAAGTATTTAATGTAAATATTATTATTATAGGTATTTAAATATGTTAATATTATTAAATTATTTTTATTATTATTAGTTAATCTTTTGCTTGACGTATTAAATACGATTTAAAAAAAAATTACATTATGTTTTTATTTTTTAGAAATAAATTTTAAGAAAATAATATTTACAAATTTTAAAATTTTAACTTGCCAAACCGCTTAAACTGTAGGTTGAAACTGTAAAAAAATAATATCACCAAATTCGTTAATTTTGATAATTAATTAATTATAAATTAAAAAAATAATCACCCATCAAAAATAAATTAATTGAGAATATTTGGTCCACCCATTCTAACCCAATTCGTGCATACCCCTATATGAAATTCATATAATTGGTGGACTTCATTTTACATTTTATTCTCAAACTTATAAATTAATTATTTTATTTAAAAAATAAATATACTTCCATCGTATAATAGTAAAGCTACCAACACTCTAATTCTTATCGCAAAAAATACCGCAAGGAGAGTGAGAGAGAGGAAAGAGAGACATCAGCCATTCAGCCCATTTACAAAAACAAAAAAACAAAAACAAACTCAAACTCAGCGCCGCAACCCCGACCCCGACGCCCACTCCCTCGCCGTCGCGACCTCCGGTGGCCGTCACCGCCGCGTTCATTTCCGTCGTCGCCGTCGCCGGCGACCTCACCTCCTCCGGCTCGGTCCCTCTCTGCGTGTCTCTCTCTCTGTTATCTCTCTCTCT
>JAOTRH010165055.1:0-12666 GCA_034768845.1 Heliamphora exappendiculata
CAGATTTTTTATTTTTCAAAGATTCAATTTCAGTTGAGGAGGAAAGAACTAATTTTTTTAAAACAGAATTCTTTGCATATAATTTTCTCAACTCATCATGCAAATCTTTAAAATTTTTTGGCAATTCTTCTAATAAAAAAGAATCAGGAGTTACCTCATCATCTTCTTTGGCCATAAGGCATAGATTGGCTACTTCATTTTCTTTATTTTCATCCTCAGAGTTGCTGTCATCGCTTTTGCCCCAAGCTGCAATCATGCCTTTCTTCAATCCTTTCTTGAATTGCTTTTTGAGCTGAGGACATTCAGCTTTGATATCTCCAGCCTTTTTGCACTCATGACAGATGATTTCTTCTTTCTTGGAGTCGTTCTTGGACTTGCTAGAGTCACCTTTGAATTTGGTGAATCACCTCGGTGTGCTTCTTTTTTGAATAACTTCCTTCCTCCTTGTTTCTTATTTCTAAATTTTTTTTTAAACTTTCTTGTGATGAAAGCCATATCACATGAGGAGTTTTCATCACATGAGGAGTTTTCCTCAGATTATTCTTCAGGAGTTGAGGACTTGAAGGCAATACCTTTTTTCTTTTTATTGTCTTCCACATCATCTATCTTGATGTTCATCTCATGGGTCATGAGAGAACCAAAATGTTCTTCCAAGTTGGGTCGACACGAATTTTCTGTGGGATCGACACAAATTTTGCACTTTACCTTCCAACGTTCTGGGGTCGACACAAATGAATATGGTGTTGACTCATTTGAAACTTCAGCATCCGGAGGAATCGTTTTGTGTCAACTCAACTTGTCTCTAGTGTCGACACTGAATCTCTGCAGGAAGCCTCGGTACTTTTGTGTCGACACAAATGTGCTTAGGGTCGACACCAAAATTCTGCAGTTAGTTTCGGTAATTTTGTGTCGACACAAATCTTCTTGGGGTCGACACCAAAATTCTGCAAGCAGGCTTAGGACTTTTGGGTAGACATGATTTGTCGTGGGGTCACCACCAAAAATCTGCAGGAGGTCTCGGTTGTTTTGTGTCGACACAATTTTCATTTGTGTCGACCCAAACTTCCGAAAATCAAAAGTGAGGATTACTTTTGTGTCGACACAAAATTGATTTTTGTCGACTCAAAATGAGTCTTGTGCACTTTGGCACTTTTTGTGTCGACACAAAACTAGTTTGTGTTAACACTAATTTTTTGGTACTTGAAGATCAACTTCAAAAACAGTTAGGGTGTCAAAGTATTTGATCAATTGGTGTTGACACATTTGATAAGCTTTAAGTATACTTTATATTAAGTGTTTGACTTAATTTTCAATTAAGAACAACACAAAAAATTCTACTTAAATAATTCTTAAGTATTTGAACATTTTGAGATAAAAGTCATTTATTTTTGGCTAATGTGTTAATTTAGATTGTTCAAAATGTGTTAATACTTTTATTTTGAAAATATAAAATATTGTCTATTTAAAATTATTTATTCTTAGAAAATGAATTATGAAAATCATCAAAATCAAATTAAAAAGCCCTTGGGATAACAGGAGGAACTGCCGCAGCGGAGGGAGCATGCGAAGTACAGTTGGAGCACCTGTTACTCCATCTGTTCAGGGACGCCATCTATCTAGGTTTGCAGAAGGGGGTGCTTCAATACAGTTTGGCAGACAGTCGACAGTTTAGGGCCGCAGTAGACAGGCCAGGGCATATGTTCTTGCTGATCCTAGTTCATCCAGAGTACCGTTCGTACCCGATACTGCTGCTACCACCTCCATGATCAGAGATACTTTTCTAGTCTATAGATCATGGGCCAGTGTTCTTATCGACACCGGAGCATCACATTCGTTTATATCATCTGCTTTTTCATCTGCTTTGGGGCTAAAAATGGACTGGTTGGATAATACTTTGAGCGTGGAGACCTCAGTTAATGGGAGTGTGACGTTGAGTCTTGTCTGTAGATCTTGCATGTTGGAGGTCGCCGGTCGTTGTTTAGAGTTTGACTTCATTATTTTAGACATGAACGTGTTTGATGTCATCTTGGGGATAGATTGGCTAACCACCTATCGTGCCTTTATCGATTGTTATCAACGGAGGATAACAATTTATACACCGGTGGGAGATTGCTTTTGTTTCGTGGGTGACCGGAATGAGGGTTTGATGTCTTCGCCCAGCGCTGTGCGGAACTAGGGCAACCTGGGTTTTGTATTTTCAACACTTGTGTTGGATGAGGTAGTTGGGAGTCGAAGAGAGTTACCTCCGATGGTTTGCGACTATCAAGATGTCTTTTCTAACGATCTGTTCGAGTTGTCGCCAAGTCTGGAGGTAGAGTTCTCTATTGATCTAGTTCTCGGAGCTGCTCTCATATCTATACAGTCCTATCATTTTACACCTGCTGAGTTACGTGAACTCAAGGTACAGCATCAGGAGTTGTTAGACATAGGGTTTATACGCCCGAGTATATCGTCGTGGGGAGCTCTTGCTCTTTTTGCTAAGAAGAAGGATGGATCCTTACGATTGTGTATCGACTACCGAAAGCTGAATCAGGTGACAGTGAAGAACAAGTATCTAATGTCGAGGATAGATGATTTGTTTGATCAGTTAAATGGTTTGAGCTGCTTCACGAAGATTGACTCGAGATCAGGATACCACCAGTTGAGGATTAGGGACGAGGACAGAGCGAGGACCGCCTTTCGGACTTGCTATGGTCACTACGAGTTTCTGGTTATTCCGTTTGGTCTGACGAACGCTCCTGCTATGTTTATGAGTTTGTTGAACCGGATCTTCCATCCTTATCTGGACAGTTTTGTGGTAGTATTTGTGGATGATATTATGATATATTCACCCACTAGGGAGACACACGAGGATCACTTGCGGATCGTGCTATAGACTTTGAGAGAGCATCGCCTGTATGCGAAGTTCGAGGAGTGCGAGTTTTTAGATGTCTGAGGTGAGGTTTCTTGGATACGTAGTGTCGACAGACAGAGTAGCTGTGGATTCGTCGAAGACTGATGCTGTGATAGGTTGGGAGCGACCGAAGAGTGTCTTTGAGATTCGTAATTTTTTGGGCTTGGCGGGCTACTACCGACGGTTTGTGAAGGACTTTGCGAGACTTGCTGCACCGATGACGCATCTGACGCAGAAGGGAGTTGTGTTTATTTGGAGTGAGTCCTGTGAGTCGGCATTCCAGGAGCAGAAGACGAGGTTGACTAGCGCGCCAGTGTTGATCATTCCAGAGTGAGGCTTGAGGTATAGAATGTACTACGATGCATCACATGACGGTCTTGGATGTGTTCTGATGCAGGGGGTGAGGTTGTGGCCTATGGTTGTCAGTAGTAGAAGACGCACAAGAAGAACCACCCGACACACGATATGGAGTTGGCAGCCGTGGTCTTTGCCTTGAAGACATGGCGTCACTATCTTTATGGTGAGTATTTTGAGATTTTCTCGGATCACAAGAGCTTGAAGTACTTGTTTTCGCAAAAGGACCTGAACTTGCGCCAACGACGATGGATGGAGTTGTTGGAGGATTATGATTTTAACTTGTAGTACCATCCAGGGAAGGCCAATGTTGTGGCAGACGCACTCAGTAGGAGATCTCATGGGTCGTTAGCTTCTGTGGCTATGCGCGAGTGGGACATGCTTGGAGAGGTTGGAGAGTTTGATCTGTGTCTCGAGGAGACAGTAACGGGTGCCACCCTATTTTCAGTAGTTACTCAACCAGCGTTGATAGCATGTGTGCTAGAGGTCTAACAGACGGACCAGGAGGCTCAGATGATACGGGATCGTGTTGCTAGTGGAAAGGATACAGCGGGCTAGATTGTGGGTTCAGATTAGAGTCTGAGGTTGACTGGGAGGTTGTTTGTGCTAGAGTCATGCTGAGCTGATCTACTACGTGAGTGTCATCATTCTCCCCTTACAGTGCATCATAGAGGCACGAAGATGTATCATGACCTACGTCGTCAGTTCTGTTCGACGGCAATGAAGAGAGACGTGATCCAGTTTGTTTCTTGGTGCCTTACCTGTCAGAAGGTGAAGGCGAATCACTAGAGATCGGCAGGATTACTACAGTCGTTGTCTATATTAGAGTGGAAGTGGGAGAACGTCACGATGGACTTTGTGTCAGGACTTCCTCGATCACCTAGGGGACACAACACTGTGTGGGTTGTGGTTGATAGGTTGACGAAGTCTGCACACTTTCTCCCCATCCGAGTGAAGGATTTGGTGGAATGACTGAGTAGCTGTATGTCAGAGAGATAGCCCGATTGCATGGAGTACCAGTATCTATTGTTTCTGACTGAGACCTGCACTTCACATCGCGCTTTTGGTAGAGTCTTCAGGAGGCTTTGGGAATGAACTTGTTGTTTAGTATTGCTTTTCACCCCCAGATGGATGGTCAGTCAGAGAGGACTATACAGATTCTGGAGGATATGCTGAGGGCTTATGCCCTTGACTTCAGAGGTTTTTGGGAGGATCATCTACCGCTGGCAGAGTTTGCATACAACAACAGCTATCAATCCAGTATTGGGATGGTACCGTATGAGGCTTTGTATGGTAGACAATGTAGATCACCCGTGTGTTAGACATATGTGGGAGAGACCACAATTTTGAGACCCGACATGGTACGAGAGACGACAGAGAAGGTTTTCGTGATTCGCCAACGCCTTATGACAGTGTAGAGCCGCTAGAAGAGTTATGCAGATCAGAAGAGACGACCTTTGGAGTTTGCAGTGGGGGATCATGTGTTTCTAAAGGTCCCCCCACGCAGAGGTTTGATGAGATTTGATCGTAGCGGAAAGCTATCACCGCGCTTCATTGGACCATTTGAGATCCTCGACAGAGTTGGAGAGGTCGCATATCGTTTAGCTTTGCCACCTCAGTTAGCATCTGTGCACAATGTGTTTCACATTTTTATACTTCGGAGGTACGAGCCTGATCCTTCACATGTGATAGATTGGGCTGAGCTACGGGTTGATGAGGATGCCACTTATGAGGAGCGTCCAGTAAGGATTCTTGATACAAAAGAACAGGTATTGCGGGGGAGAACGATTGCTTATGTCAAGGTCCTATGGCTTCATCGTGGGATTGAAGAAGCGACATGGGAGCTCGAGTTTGGGATGCATGCTAGATACCCAGACCTATTTATCTCGTGACCTTGTTGCGAATTTCGGGGACAAAATTCCTTAAGGGGGGAGAGTTGTGAGACCCTGAACCTTTGCATTTTGAGTTATTTTTATGTACATTACGTGTTTCTTTTAAGTATATGAATAGCCTCGTTGCATGATTTATGCTTTAAAGTTGTAGAACTGCATGTATAAATGTGTTATACGCTTTCTGGGGTTTGGTATAGGCTTGTTTGGCTTGTGTTTGGACCAAAAACGTTGTTTTGCTTCGGAAAACACACTGTCCAACAGTTCGATCGACTAAAGGGTTTGGCCCAGTCGACTGGATCGAGAAATTTGGGTTCAGTCGACTGAACTCAGGGGTTCGGTCGACTGGACAGAACCTTTTTGCCGTGTTTATAAATATTCCAGGGGCTGGAGATATTTATTAAAACCTTTCTTAAGAGCTAAGTTTTCCCTTTTTTTGCCTTCTCTCTAGCTTTGAGGGCCCGGGACTTGGTTTTGGGTTGGTTCCTTTGTGGATCCTTGCTACTGGGACCGAGGGCTTCGCATCCATCTGGTCGGATTCTCATTCTGACGCTGTTCAATTTTGAGACGTCGAGTACTTGACTCTCCCAGGTAGGATTCTAGACCTTACTGCTGTATAAAGGTGATATATGTAATTATATGTGTTTTTACCGGGTATAAAATACATCAAACGTGATTTTCATGTGTAAATCTTAGTTTTGGGTAAAAGTGAGTTTTTACGCATTTTCTTGGTTGTATGCATGTTTCGGGTACGTGGTATTCGTAGTTTTCAAAATGAGGTTTGAAAACGAGCTATTTTGTGAAAATGATTAAAAAAAACGTCTTTTTAGAGGTTTGAAGCTAACCCGCGGAGTTGAGTCTCACCTTTTAAACGTTTTTTTAGAAATGGTTTTAGATCTTTATGTCGATGGATTGGATCTCTTTTATACATGTGTTGTATAAACTTTTTTGTGGATTTTCGTAGTTGAGGTATGGTGAATTTTTAAATATTTTTTATAGATGTACCGTGATAGTAGATGTGTTGAGTTGGACTTCTATTGCCCTTCGGTAGAAGTCCAGAAACGTGCGCAGCGTAGGTGTTTTGTATCTTCGGGTTAATTTCCGTAAATTAAGCAGTGTAGTTGCTTTATACCTTTGATCGTGGAAATCTGTAAATTAAGCTTTGGATGCTTCCTCCATTGGTCGTAAAAATTCGTAAAGAGTCGGTTGCCTCTGTGAATGGCGTTGCTGTTATGGCTCAGTATAGAACTTGTCATTATCTAGCAGGCCTTAAGTGGTTCAAGACTAGGATAATGAACATGTGTCTATAGTTATTATCTTTGTCTGTGTGGCAGAGTCAGTACGTAGAATTATATTTGATCTTTTCTCCTCGACTGTGTGGTCAAAGTGGAGCTTACGGTTTGTTTACAGCTTTTCTTTATCTGTAGCATGATATCTGTTAGGATAATATGCATAGTTTGAAGGATGAAAAATGTCCGATTTTATGTGATAAAATCTTTTTGAGACTCGTGTTAGTCTGATGAAAAACTTGTGATTTTTTAGAGAAAAACTTTTTTTTGCTCCTGTGGTTGAACCTGTGTGTGTGTAATTGCATAGCTTGCTTTATAGCTTTACTGTCTATTTTCTATTGGATTTCGGCTCACAGTGTGGGATTTTACTGTAAAAACTTTTTAGGTGAGTATGAGGAATTGACCTAGATTCATGTGGTGGCGAAAGACTAGCTGTAGTTTTCCTATTTTGACATGTACTTTTACATGTGATGCTTGTTTCAGAAGGCGAGTTTTGTACGCCTGGATGTAATATATTTATATTGCATGTTTACAGTTTATGAGAGTTGAACTGTAAAAATTTTTATCCAAATGATGTATATTTTTAAGTAGATGATTTTTCAACTGCAAGTCTTATTTTTTCATATGGTATTTTAGTGGGTTTTTGCGTAACCCTAGTGTTTGGGACATGACAATATCGGGTGGCGCTAGCCACTTACATAGACATTTCAAGAGTCACCTTAAACATGCACATCTTAATCGGAACATGTAAATGCAAATACGTAGGAGTCTAACTGGTAACATTATAATTTTTTTTTTGATCATTCATGTGCACAAGATATAGTAGTTGATATTTAGTAAGAAATGAACAATTAATTTACAATGAGTGCATAATCTAAATTTGAAATTTACAATGAGTGAAGAATATAAATTTGAACAGTTAATACAATGAGCATTTACGCCTCAATTTTAAAATTTTTCTAGAAATACTACTAGAAAGAAAGTTTTGCAAAAATTTGAAGCAATTAAAATCAAATTAGGAGATTTATTAAAAATTATAAAAGAAAAAATTTATTTAAATTTTGATTTATGGACAACAAAACAAGATAAAAAATATCAATGTCTTACTACAAATTTTATAGATAATGATTAAAATTTAAATAAAAGAATTTTTTCATTTAAACTTGTAGATTTTTCATATACCAGTCATAGTTTAGGTATAGATATTAGACAACAAATTTATACATAGGGCGTTAATCATAAAATATTTTTTATTATTTTAGATAATGTTTCTTATTACAATAAATATGTTAATTATCTGAAACGTAATTTTGAACTTTCATTATCTGGTTTATTATTTTATGTTCGTTATTTCGTACATATTTTAAATTTAATTGTTAAAAAATCGCTTAATTATTACAATGAATTTGTTAATAAAATTAGGCTAGCCGTAAAATGTATAAATAGTAGTGCTAAAAAAAAATTTTATAAAAAAATATATAATTAAGAAAATATAAAATTTAAACAATTATCATATAATGTAAAAATAAGATGAAACGCTACATATAATATGTTATACATGGCAATAAAATAAAGGAGTGCAATTGATTTATTTTTTTTAAAGCCATATTATAAGTAATTTTTCTCTACTAAATTCTGAAGATTAGCAAAATGTAAATTTATACAATGTAATATTCCGTATTTCTGTTAGCCATTAGAACCTTAACAGTTGTAACGATATTACATATAACTCATAAATCTTACATCGCAAAAAGGTATATAAGAAAAATATTTTTATATAAACCTAACTGATTGGGCCAAAATATAAAAAGCCTGAAGTGTTAGAAATTAAAAAAAAAAAAAACTAGATCAAAAGAACACCCAAATTAAAAGGCCCAAACTAAATAAAAGTCCACATCAAACCAAGCCCAAGTTCCATTAGACCCAAAACCAAATAAGGCCCAAGTTTAACAAAAGCCCAAGATCATTAAATACCTAAAATTAAATGAAAGCTCAATAGCATTTCTTTTAAGCCTAATTTGTTTAAGCCCAATTCATTTATTTTCTTTTTAAAAAAAGGTCAAAACTAAGCTCAATTCTCTTTTTGGCCAAAATATATGTCTTTTAATTAAATTTTTATAAGTAAATAAATATAAAATATGTATAAATATATACATATATATATGTGTGTGTATACATAAAAAAAGATAATATATATATATACAAAAAAAATAAAAATAAAATAAAAATAAATAAAAATATATATATGTACCTATGCATGTATTTATGCATGTACATGATTTGAACTATACATATACCGAATAGACAACTATGCATGTATCTATATATATATACCTATACATGTACCTATGCATATATTTATACATATACATAATTTAAACTATGCATGTATCATGTACTTATGCATGAGCCTATAGATATGTACCTATGCATGCACCTATGATAATAGAACTATATATATGTACTTTCATTTGCTTATATAAAGACCCGTCTATTAGCCTTTCATCCCATTCGTTTTGACACTATTGAGAGAATTATAAAGAGAAGAGTGAAGAAGAAGAAGAAGAAGAAAAAAAAGAAGGAGAAGAAGAAGATAGTAAAAATTTTACACTAAAACTAAGATAGTAGAAATCTCTTACTATTTTATTTTCTTTCTCTGCGAGCACTTCTCAAACAACTTCTAATAAGATTAAAGAAGTAAAAATAAAAATCTAGAACCATAAAAAAAGCCTAATAAATAATCAAAATTTAAAGAACTAGTTAGATTTCGACTAGGTTAAAGATTTTTTTTTCCTTTATTCTTTTTTTTGACTAGTTGGATATGTCGTATGCAAGTTTTAGTTCTAAGGATTTTCTATTTTTGGTGTTTGGTTTGAGTATATGAAATTATGGTTTAATTAAAAAAAGAAATAACAAAGTTTATCGGTCAAAATCAAAGAAAAAATCATTTTATCTCTTACCCGATTTATAGAGGAACCAAACAGAATCAAAATAAAAATCTCTTTTTATTGAAGCTTTCTTGGGATGTTTTAAACAAGTTTAATTTTTGGTGGAGTGTGTTTTTGCCTTCCAAATAAAATTTTTAGAGTATTGTGCCCACGTTGGTAGAAAATAGTTCACTTGGATGAATTTCATAAAAATTTAGAAAAGTCTCGTTAGTATAATTTTGATGTTCAGAGCTAGATTTTGAAGTTATCTTTCTTTAAAAAAAATTTTCATGATATCTAGTTGGAAGGTTTTGTGTAAAAGGCATTTTTTCTCAAATAATGTTATTTTTGGATAGTTTCTGTTCAATAGTTTTTTTTCACACGTTTAGAAGATTCTCTTAACTTTGCTTTCTTCATGAAAAGGTTTCTAACATGTATATCTATCACTCCATCAAATTTAGTAACAAAATACTAAGGTTTGATATTTTTAAAGTAATTTTAAGTGTGACCATATGAATCTAGAATTTGTAAATATGTTATAGTAGTATTTTATATTGTTCTACTTATGTTGTCTTTCTCTGTTTTGTCAAGCTTGACTTTGATTTATGATATCATAGCATGTTGAGTATATTTATGAATGGTGCTTTATCTCATATTATATACATATTAGTTTGGCCATAATAATGCTCAAAAAACCAAACGTTGAACTTCGAAAGAAGGTTTTGACATAGGTTTAGGTTTGTGTGGTGGTGTCAATGTTTGAGGGAGGATCCATGTATGCCTTGAACCATACTATGTCGTCAGTCATGCTTTTGTCCAGATCTGCAGAAGTCACAATCCGCATACACTTACTATAGGCAAGAATGAGATCTACGGTAAACCGCTCCACATCATTAGCCGCATACAAGTAGTATGATCCAGGAGCGTGTGGAAGCAGCGAGCAAAGTGGTTAGGAGTATAATGAATGGGAACGTAATGGTATCGTGGAGGTGAGTGCCCATTGTGAAAACGTGGCAGTGTGGTATGGGACGAATTCTCTTGGTGAGATCTTGGAAATAATTTCTTTGAACAATGATACGAAAATTTTTATGAATTGCATATTTGTTTTGTAACTGTTTTTCACCATAAATGTATGCTTTGGATTGTTTTGAGTATGTGTAATAAGGGTGAGATAGTAAAGTGCTGGTTGTTTCTATTGGGCGTTACAGTTCATGACGTGTTATGCTAAGTAAAGAAGAAGTTGAAGAAATAGTACCAGAGAATGAACCATATCTAATAACGTGTGCTGAACCTTTCGCTTGAAGATTGGAAGAGCTTTATTTTGAAGTTTGAATATAATAAATTTAAGTTGTTTATTTTGTTTCGAGACTTTTAGGTTATAATATTTAAAAACGTTGTTGGAAGTATGTTTAAAGTTTTATTTGAATATTTAGTTGAATCTATGTAAATATTATTTTTCTTAAATATAAAAAATCATTAGCTGTTTTGCACGAAATAATTATGGATATAAAGTTTGTTTGTAACATACAATGTCTCTAAAAATCAGAGCGTCACATATAAGTTTTTTTTTATAATTTTTGATAAATTAATAAAATTATTATTATTTATTTACTATCCTACTACTCCACTGGTTTTACAACAATTAAAAAATAATAATGACACTTTTTTTTGAATATTTAGACCATAATAAATATTTTCACATGGTATTAAGTATGAAAGATAAATTTAATAAATATTATGATGAAATATTACATATTTTTCGAATAGCTTTAATATTAGATCTTATGAGTAAAAATGTAAGTTTAGAATATTTTTTTGAAAAAACTTCTAGTAATATAGATCAACTTGAACTAATAAATAATACACTTAAAAATTGTATGATAAATATAAAATTCATATAATACCGCAATCAACACAAATCTTTACTAGAAATTCTTCTTGAAGTCGTAATAAACTAAAAAATAATTTATTACAAAATTAATAAGTTACTAAATAATTTATATACGAAATACAATTCAAAAAATAAAAACAAATGAAAAGCCTGCCCAGATCCGTCCACGGCCCGAGCTTGAGGCCCAAGCTCATATACCCTAAAACTGAATTTGGCTTACCGAGATAGGACTAGGTCAGGCCAAGCCCATTTTGTACTCCTAGTTTGTTGTGATATTGAATTATAAAAGTCAAAAGAGATAAATGGTAACGTAGATTGTATTGAATTATGAAAGAAAAAATAGATAAGTAATAATGTAGATCGTGCATTTTTTAAAATATTATTAAATGATATATATTATTATATATTATGTGATATTATATTTAATTAGCTAAAATAAAAATAAGACAAGAATTAAAAAATTATATACTTTTAGACATTGAATAAAAAAAGACGAATTCCAAAGAGAATAATACTGAGAGGAAGATATCTGTAGAGCTCGTATCAAATTTTGGGTTGAGTCGACTTTTTTGGGAGGTAGAGGCCCTGACTTGGGCCCTATGATTATACGGCCTTGGGCTCGGGCCTCAAGCAAGGAGTTAGGGCAGGGCTTTTTTAATATTTTTTAAAAATATTTTGTTGTCATTTCTAAAAATAGCTTTTATATGTTATATTTATATGTTTCTTATATTTGTTTTAGTTTATAAACTAACTTATGACAATCGTTATTTTTTAATTGTTTTCATATATAATAATTTAAAATACAATAATATTTATAATTTAATAAATAGTGATTTATTATTTTATTATAAATTTATATTTATAAACTAGCTTATAATTTTTAATTTAATAAACAATGGTGTTTATTGTATTTATCTTAGTTTATAAATATAAATTTCTAATAATCATTATTTTTTACTATTATTTAATTTTTTTACATTTGTTTTTGCATATAATAATAATAATAAAAATAAAATAAAGTTGAACCTCGGGCTAAGTTACTTCATGGGGCTTTTGTATTAAAGTTTGGGTCAGGTCTTAGACTGTGCCTTTAACTTGAACCTACGAACTGGGCTCATTATGGCCTACAGGTTCCGGGGGTTAACCCAGACCAAATCTTTTGCTCTAGGCTTCGGGGTTAAAATCTTTTGCTCTAGGCTCCGGGGTTAACCCAGACCAAATCTTTTGCTCTAGGCTCGGCATGCTCAAGCAGACCCATAGGTCTCGGGCCATTTTACACTATTATGCACAACAAACATTACATAAAGAGATGACATGTTTGGGGCCCAAACCATATTCTTATGTCTAAGTACTCCAATTTTCCATCCTTACCTTCAAGTTCATCATGTTCTCTCTCTCTCTCTCTCTCTCTCTCTCTCTCTCT
>JAOTRH010165066.1:0-12666 GCA_034768845.1 Heliamphora exappendiculata
TATATAATTGGGAGAGATTGGGTAATCAAGTAGCCAACTTGGAATCCATGTCAGCAAATATGAATCCAACTCTGCATCTTGAGCAACGGAGCACTGTGGTAGCTCAAAGCTTAGAGAGCTCAGCCACTCAAGCTTAGTTAAATGGGTAGCTCAACTAGTAAAGGCTGAGCAGCATAATTCTTAGGATTTTATTATCCGAGCTACGATCCAACGTACCTGGGCGTGACACCACAATTGTCGTGTCAGAAGCAGTTGAGACACCCTCAAAGTTAGAATATCAGGAGTAGTTGGTCAGAACCCATACAGGGTCTGAGTGTAAGTGGGGTAAGACTGACATGATAAAAGGAATAATCATTACAGGTAGTAATCATGACTCACCTTTAGCAGCTGGAATGAGCAGAGAAAGAACAAAATTAGACCCAACTCAGACGGGTTAGGATAAATAACCCATCTCAGGTCAAGTCCAACTTTCTTTATAAAAGGCAGACAAACTACTACACCGGGATGCATTCTAAATCATAGAGCCAAGACTCTATCAAAATGCCCTCTCAATTCCTTGTCTTTCTCTTTCAAACCTCTCCCTAATCCGATCGTCAAATGGTCCATCGACAAAGGACAGGTGGGGCATTCTCACTCTTTTTTGTGTGCAGGTATACGTGGACGACATCTTGAACCTAACTGGCCAACGAGGATAGGACCCGTAGATCCTAATCTTTAACCCTCTACAATTTGGCGCCATCTGTAGGAAATCTACAAAAACACTTTCATGGCTAACCGAAAAAACCACGCCCACAATTAATGGGGAGAGCATCCTAAGCCTCATGCAGAGGCATTGGATTCAACTCATCATACACGAAGTCACGAAACAAGGAGGCAACCTGTCCAATCTAAAATCCACGTTGGTGGGTAAAGAGTAAACCGAAGGGAGGAGGCCATTGATGGCAGCTCCACTCGATCCACTCCTTCCAAGAGAGACTATTCTCCTCCTTACTCTCTACAACAAGTGGATTAGCAGCATTAGGACTAGCTGGACAGGTGCAACCAGCAGATGGATAAGCTTCGTAGGGAGCTACAAAAGGCCAGGGTCTGCTTGGACCTGAGACGCTCGCCTAAAGCTCAACCAAACCCACCTCAAGCCAATCGAGAAGCGGGTATACGACTAGACCTACCTTAGGCCAATAGAGGTGCAAGGGGGCAAGTTGACCCAAAGGCGGAGCACAAAAAAGTGGCCCCATACAGAAGTCGTGTATTTGGGTCCAAGAGGCGTAGGCAAACCAGATACAAACCTTTAGCAACATCCATGTCCAAATGGCCAACCAACAAAAGGGAGGAGCCCCCCAAAGAAGACCCAAGCTCGGGCAGAATGACGAGAAAGAAGACCCAAAGCAGTGGTTACACCTCCAGCTCGAAGGGGGCTTCAACCCCCTTTAAAAGGTGGGGCCAAAGACATTGCACGGCGGGCTCTCAAGAAAATATTAGCCTCTCTGTTTACAAGGGTGGTGGACGGAATGGAGCCTCCCAAGATGTTCTAATTCCCTATGTTCAACCTATACGACAGAAAGACAGAGCCAATGGACCATATTAGACATTTCAGGTAGACAATGGCTCTATGGAATGGAATAACACCTTGATGTGTAGGATGCCCCCTTCCAGCCTTGAAGAGGTTGTACTGAGGTAGTTTAACAAACTACTAGTTGGATCGGTGGGAAGATGGAAACAACTGGTCGAGCTTTTCACTACAAGGTTCATCACGAATAGTCGAGAGCATAGGCATATTGACTCCCTCCTAAACCTTAATAAGGGATAGAATTAAAGCATGAGGTGATATGCTTGGGGCTATTAGGAGATGTTTAACGATATTGATGACTGTAATGAGCAACTAGCAGTGGCCTAGTTCAAGCTCGGCTTGGATAAGACCCACAAACTAAGTCGGTCCCTAACCAAACGCTCAGCGACTGGTGAGCTAATGCAATGGATCGAGCAATATGCCAAAGTTCAGGAAGACATGGAGGGTCTGGGTGCCAAGGTGCCAACGTAGGCAAAAGAGGGCTGAGCTAAAATGAAAGAAAGCAGGAAGGCCAACAAGAAATTTGAAAGAGAGAGAGAGAGAGAGAGAGAGAGAGAGAGAGAGAGAGAGAGAGAGAGAGAGAGAAGCCAAAGGCCAACTTTGAGGTGGCCAACATGGTGATCAAGGAGCCGATTTATAAGCTCCGTCCTCAGATCATGGACAAACCATGGTTCTTCTAGCCTCCTAAGATGTTAGGGGACCTGAGCAAGAAAGACGAGGTGCGTTGCTCTTACCATAAGGACCATAGGCACTTAATGAAAATTTGCAGGCGGTTCAGAAGGTTTTTGGAGGACCATGTGAAGTGTTGGAGGCAAAACTATCAAGATCATTATTTTTGTAAATGATTTTCGATAAAAAATTAACTGGACGGGTAAACACTAAAACGGACTCTAGATAAAATTTTTGACGCCGAACGATCAAAATAAAACCCGCGCAACCAAAGTTAATTTAGAAGATTACATTTTTACTGGTCGATTCTTTAACTACGATTTGATTCTGAGTTGAAGCTCCTGTTAGATCTTCTACTGTATTCCCTTACGTGATTCTCGAACGTAGTGTGGACTACGGACTATCAAGAACTCGTATCGACAGAACCCAGATATCTTTAGTCTTGAAAGACAAATTATGATATAAAACTGGTTCAGCCTACTCACATATATATAGGGTTATAGCAGGGACCTGGTGAGTAATTATGAGTAAGACTTCCAGTGGAACACAGACACCTACCAGCGATTTCTGCAATTATAGAAAGACAACAGCGATTTCTGTAATTTTCATAAAACACTGAATTACAGTTCATACCACTAAAGAACTATAATTTTATTATGACCCATAATCTCAAGACCTTCTTGTATTGAGCTCCTGTTATTAAATGCTTATAATTTCTCCCAACGTTAAGATTTCTGATACTCGCCAATGAAATTTAATTACTGACAATTTAATTTAATCGGCATCTTGATATTCTTTAAGTCATTTCGCTTAACTTATTTGACTGCCGAATAATCAAATCCATCTGTAGGATTTGGCCCAGTCAAAACTTATAAGTTTTTCTTAAAGGGGTAATGTCAATCCCAATTTTTCGGGATGAGAATTCCGTCAATAATTAATATTCACCATATAAATAATATCGCTATTCAACTCACTGAAAATATAGACCTATATAAGATCGCACCCTCTTAATGAATCCAAACAACGAATCCAAATATACGCAAATTAATAATTATTTCAGGATTAAGAGGATAAGCACTATTCATAATAACCTTGGATTGTGAATTAATTTATGTAATCAGTATAAAATTAATTACCCTAAATGTCCCGTTCAATACACATAAAGTGTATTAGTACAGAGAGTCGGAATAATAGACGACGCTATTATATGTTCCTCGTAACTAAGACAGGCCTACTAAAACTCTGTGCTATAGTCGTACCGATGGTATGCCAATTTTCATCTAAATTGTGAACATAAAATTTATATTCTGTAAGAACCTAAGATCTGATCTTCTGTATGTAAACCGTACTCTACATACCAGATTAAATACTATACAGAATATCGAACATCCATGCATAACGTTAAAGAAATGATACACTTACATTACTCATAAAGATTCTCATAAAATGAAAAATTAATTTTATTAAAATAGAATTAAATACTAAAAGCATGATTTTTAGTATACCAACCCTAACAATCTTTCACTTATATTCAAAATTATGTTGCCATACATCTGACTCCCATGCCCTCTATATGACTATCAAAAGTCTTAGTCAGTAAGCTCTCTGTAAAAGGATCTGCCATACAACTGAGTCTGTGTACCCCAAAGGTACTAGACTATCTGCCTAGTAAATTAATATATAATCCTTAATCTTTTTCAGGTACTTGATTATATTATTTACCGCAGTCCAATGCTCCTACCTTGGATTAGACTGATATTTGCTAACCATGCCAACGGCAAAGCAGATGTCAGGTCTAGTGCAAAGCATAGCATACATGAGGCTTCCTACTGTCGAAGCATAAGTAACCGCCTTCATCTTCTCTATCTCATTAGGTGTCTTAGGACACTGATTCTTGGATAGAGTGATTCCATGCCTGAAAGGGAGAAATTTTTTCTTAGAATCCTGCATTCTAAAACGAGCAAGGATATCATTAACATATTTTGCTTATGATAAGCCCAACATCCTTTATTTTCGATCTCTCCCAAGCTTTGATCCCAAGGATGCGACTGGCTTCTCCCAAGTCCTTCATATCGACCTGCCAAGATAATCATACTTTAACTATAGATAATGCCCCATATCGTTTTTGATGAGCAAAATGTCGTCTACATAAAATACTAGGAAGATCACCACGCTTCCGTCACGTAGGACTCATTCGGAGTTTAATCAAAACCAAAAGACTTTATAGCTTGATCAAATCGAGAGTTCCACGACCTTGATGTCTGCTTAAGTATATAAATAGATCTCTTAAGCTTGCATAATATGTGCTCTGACCCTTTGCAATTAATCTGTCTGGTTGCATCATATAGATACATTCGTCAAGACTTTCGTTAAAGAAAGCTATCTTGACGTCCATTTATCAGATTTTATAATCGAAATATGCAACCATAGATAAGAGAATCCGGATAGACTTAAGCATGGCTATCGACAAAAAGGTTTCCTCATAGTCGATCCCCTTTTTCTAAGTGAACCCTTTAGCAATAAGCTTAACTTTGAAGGTTTCAACCTTCCCGTCTGCTCCTCTCTTCTTCTTGTAGATCCACTTGCATCCAATGGATTTTATCACTTCGGGTGGTTTTACAAGTTTCCAGACTTGATTGAATTACATAGACTCTAAATCTGAATTCATAGCCCTTTGCCAAAGATCTTCATCTTTGTCTTGTAGTGCTTCACTATAGTTACAGGGCTCGGTATTAAGTTCTGCCGAGATCTTGTCATACGACTCTCCCAAGAACATATACCGATCAGGTTGATGAACAACCCTCCCACTATGACGAGGCACTACTTGTGTCTGTGTACTAGCAAAAACAGGCTGTGCAGAATCTGAACCCTGTGCATCAGCACCTTGTTCTTGATTTGCACTTGTCTCGATAATTCTCCCACTACGACTGGGTAATAGAATATCAGTGACATGTGTTTCGTCTTCCGTTCTAATGGTATTTTCTCTCAGTTCTTCCAGAACAATTTTTCTATTGAGCCTGTGATCCATAATATAATTCTCTTCCAATAATAGGTCATTGGTGCTAACAATGACCTTCTGATCCTTAGAGTTATAAAATAGACCACCATTCATTCTCTTGAGATACCCCACAAAGAAACAGACTTCTGTCCTCAGTTTCAACTTATCCGTGTTTCTTTTCAGCACATGTGCTGGACACCCTAAAATACAAATGTGTTTCAGAGTAGGTTTATGCCTGGTCCACAATTCTATGGGAGTAGAAAGTACTGACTTAGAAGGTACCAAGTTCAGAATGTAAGATGCTATTTCTAAATCAAGTCCCCCAAAACGAATTAGGTAAACTTGAATAACTCATCATAGATCTTACCATTTTCATAAGAGTTCTATTCCTTCTTTCTGCTACACCATTCTGCTATGGAGTGCCAGGTGCAGTCAACTGGGATGTAATTCCCTCTGATGATAGGTAGTCCTTAAACTCTCCAAAGATGTATTTTTCACCACAATCGGATCATAGTGATTTGATACTTTTACCTAGACGCTTCTCTGTCTTCGCCTTGAATTTCTCAAAACATTCAGACTTACAGTACATCGGTATATATATATATATACCTTGAGTAGTAATCAATAAAACTAATGAAATACTCAAAGCCACCTCTAGCCCGGATTGTCATAGGACCACACATATCAGAATGAACCAGCTCCAATAGTCTTTTAGCTTTATAGCCTTTAGCTGAAAATGGCATCTTGGTCATCTTACCCTCTAAGTAAGATTCATATACTAGAAGTGCCTCAACTTGCAATGAACTCAAAAGTCCATCTTCTACCAGTCTGTTTATCCTTTTTAGATTAATATGACCCAAGTATAAGTGCTAAAAAAACGTTTGGTTCATTAAAAAAGGAAACTTTCTTTTATATGGTAAAGTAGATGTATTATTTATTTCAGTTAGTTGTAGTGTAGGAGAGATAGAAGATACAACATACATATTATTCACCAACATATCAGAACAAATAAAATATTTATTTTTCTTCACAACAACAAAGTCACCAAAATGAACAAAATATTTGTCCTTTATTAAACTCAAGACTGAAATTAAATTTCTTGTAATCGAAGGTACATAAAAATAATCGTTTAGAAGTAGCATCCTATCTCTACTAAAATTGAGAGTGATATCTCCTACTACAACTACTGCCACTCTAGTATTATTTTTCATGTGCAGGTAGATTTTTCCATCATTGAGTTGCCTGGTTTCGTAGAACATCTGCAAAGAATTACAGACATGATTAGTGACTCCCTTATCTACACACCAGATACCAGTAGATAATACCGCTAAACATGTTTTAATAACTAGTGAACAGAGATTACCTTGTTTGTTCTGCTTACTGAGAAAAATCGAACACTACTTTTTCTAATGCTCAAACTGGTTACAGTGATAGCACTTGCCTCTCGACTTCTTCACACCAGCTTTTGGCCTCTTACCTTCTTTTAGACTTGTGTTATTCTGCGTCTGAACCTTTTTCTTCTTACCTTTCGATTTAGAGGAAGAACCCTTTTCAGTCATATATGCAGAACCCGACTTCCTAAGAACACCTTCGACTATTGAAAGTTTCTTAAGAAGTTCTGCCAGTGTGTAGCTGAGCTTATTCATAGAATAGTTCAGGAAGAACTGCTTAAAACTTTCAGGCAGTGACAGGAGTATGATATTGACTTGAACCAGTGTCTGAATGGAAATGGGAGAATATCACCATAGATTTTGTTTCGGGCCTTCTAAGGTCGTCGAGGGGGCATGATGCCGTGTGGGTTGTGGTGGACAGATTGACTACGTCGGCACATTTTCTACCTATTCGTATAACGGATTCGGTTGATAAGCTTAGCATACTGCATGTAAGTGAGATTGTTAGACTCCACAGAGTGCTAGTTTCTATCGTTTTCGATCGAGATCCTCGTTTCACGTCACGTTTTTAATTAAGTTTATAGTCAGCTATGGGGACGAGCCTACTTCTTAGTACTATTTTTCACCCTCAGACAAATGGTCAATTGGAGCACACCATTCAGATACTTGAGGATATGTTACGAGTGTGTGTTCTGGATTTCTGTGGGTCATGGGAGGACCACTTACCGTTGGTAGAATTTGCCTACAACAACAGTTACCAGTCGAGCATTGGGATGGCGCCTTACGAGGCATTATATGGTAGACCTTGTAGGTCACCTGTTTGTTGGACCTATGTTGGTGAAACAGCTGTGTTAGGACCTGAGCTTGTATTTGAAACTACAAAAAAGATCATCACGATTAGTAAGGTAGGCCCTTCCTTCGGGTCAATCCCCGTAAATTTTTCAAAAGAGTTATGCCAATAGGAGGAGAAGACCGTTGGCGTTTGAGGTGGGCGACCACGTGTTTTTGAAGATATCATCACGAAAGAGTTTGATGAGATTTGGTAAGAGTGGGAAGTTATCGCCGCGTTTCATCGGATCATTCGAGATCCTTGATAGGATTGGGGAGGTGGCATATCGCTTAGCTTTGCCACCACAGCTAGCCTTTGTACATAACGTTTTTCATGTGTCTATGTTGCGTAAGTATGAGCCGGACCCGTCCCACGTTTTGGATTGGACGAAGTTGGAGGTAGAGGAGGATATTACTTATAAGGAGAGACCGGTGAGAATCCTTGACACCAAAAAACAAGTTTTGCGAGGGAGGACTATTCAGTACGTGAAAGTGTTATGGCTTCACCATGGCATTGAAGAAGCTACATGGGAGCGAGAATCAAAAATTCGCAGAATCTACCCCGACTTGTTTAGTTCTTAATGCATGTATGATTTCGGGGACGAAATCTCCTAAGTGGGGGAGGTTGTAGGGACTCGGTCCCTTAATAATTTCTTGTATTAATGAAAATTGAGTATACAATGCCTGGTGGAAACGTTTGTTAGCGTGGATGTTACGTGAAGATTTAAAACTTGAACCTGTGGATAAGTTTGCTAGCTTCATAGTGAGTGTGGGTTAATACATGGGAATATCGTGGTGAGGTGTTTGGCTTGCGTTTAGCCCAGTTTTGGCAATTTTTGTTCGGTTTGCCTCCAGCGTTGATTGCTCGAGCGGTGGGGAGACCGCTCGAGCGGACAAGTGGCCTAGAGGTTTTGAGGGAGGGGATCGCTCGAGCGATGGGAATCCGCTCGAGCGGACTATCGCGGAACATACTTTTTAAAAGCCGCGTGGGACCTCTTTTTCCCCATTCTTTTCATTTCTCTCTCTCTAAAGGAAAAGTGAGGGTTAGGGTTTGAGTTTGGAGGTTGTTTGGAGCTTCTTAGCTTTCCTTGGTAGGATCTTGTGCTTCCACCTCAATTATTTGCCCATTGGAGGTCCAATCTTGACGTTAGAAGGTTTTCCCACTGTGTGGTTGGAGATTCACGGGGTTAGAGCTCTTGTGAAGCTTTTTCTTGTGGATGTAGCGTCCCGAAGGTAGGATTCAAGACTCTCACTGAATATCTATGTGATATATGTTGCATTTTCAATTTTATGAACACAAAAGCATGAAAATGGTATTTTTGAAATCCTAGGCTAGGGTTTGTTGTTATTGGGGGTATAATCTTGGATCTACAAAGGATTTAACTTGATTCGATCTTTGCATTGTCGTTGCATGCCGTTGGATTTGAAAAATGTTGAGTTAGGGTTTAAAATTGAGTTTAAACCATGGAAATTGGGGTTTTGGGGTTGAGAAACCCATATGATGAAATTGATATGATTTTTGGGCAAATTAAGGGTTGGAATAACCTATTGTATTTATATATCATGATTTGTGTGGCACATGTTAGTGTCGAGTATCTAAAATTGGGGTTTTTGACTGAAAAAATAGAAATTGTATGAGATTATTAAAGTACCATGTGATGAAAATGAATAATTAAGTTTGGGCACGAGTTACCCCTCGGTGAAAAATCAAAAACTTGCGCAATGTAAGGTAGGCCCTTCATTCGGGTTAATTCCCGTAAAAGCGTTCTAGGCTAGGGTTTGTTGTTATTGGGGGTTTAATCTTGGATCTACGAAGGATTTAACTAGATTCTATCTTTGCATTGTTGTTGCATACGGTTGGATTTGAAAAATGTCGAGTTAGGGTTTAAAATTGAGTTTAAACCATGGAAATTGGGGTTTTGGGGTTGAAAAACCCATATGATGAAATTGATACGATTTTTGGATAAATTGAGAGTTGGAATAACCTATTGTATTTATATCTCATGATTTGTGTGGCACATGCTAGTGTCGAGTATGTAAATTTGGGGTTTTCGAATGAAAAAATAGAAATTGTATGAGATGATTAAAGTACAATGTGATGAAAATGAATAATTAACTTTGGGCACGAGTTACTCCTTGGTGAAAGACCGAAAACTTGCGCAATGTAAGGTAGGCCCATCCGTCGGGTTAATCCCCGTAAAAGTGTCCTCTTGGGCGGCCCACCCAAGAGAATATGTGTGCTCACCGTGTCGGGCTATAGAATGGATATTTATCCCTTGGACCTCGCGTGAACCGATGGTGATAAATATGCCTAGGTCTATAGGCGCCATTCGACCACGGTACTGGAATGAATTAATGGATAAATTGGGTTGGTAATACATTCATTGGATAAAATATTAAGATGTGAAAATGGGTTGAATAGATGAGGAATGATAAGAGGTTCGGGTGAAATGGTTGTTTTCACCAAAACTTTAAAATGTGGAATAACAATCATTTTTCACAAAACTTAGTTATGTATTTGGGTTTTTGGTTTAGGGAAAATGATTTTTTTTTTACTATGTGTGCATTCTGCATAACCATCTTCATATGTTATGCATATATTCATTCTCAGTCTTTTTCCTACGAGTATCGGCTCATGTTGTTTAACCATATTTCAGATGATAGCAGAAAGAAGGTCTTGAATTGAGATGGCAACAGTAGGACCATTTTGAGTAGTGGATAGGATTACATTCTTGTTGTACCACTTCTTGAGAAAGGAAAATGTTGTAAATGTAATTCTCCCTTGGATTATTGTTTGCGGGTTGGAGCTGCCCTTTGTAAGACTTTGAGGTCCATGTTCATATATTTGCATGCATGCGAGGGCGTTGGAATTGCTCTTAGATCAAATCCCTTAATTTTTGGATAATACTATATGGTATTAAGTGTGAAAGTTGCAAGCCTTTGGGTTAAATGATGTTCTTCCCTTCCAAATGTATGTATTTATTTTGTATTTGAGCCTCTTAAAAAGCATGTTCGAGGATTATGATAACTAAATGTTCCTCTCAGCTTTTAAAAAAACCTTCAGGTTTTGCTCAGGATGTTTTCGGGTAACTCACCGCTCGAGTGGTGGAGGGCCCGCTCGAGCAGACTTCACTGGGTGATCTTTAATTGAAAACAAGTTTTGAAGAAGAAATTTACCTAAATATATTTAAACTATCTTCGAATTATAAAGTGACCATTTTAGGGGTTGTGTTTTAAAAAGAAATCTCAGGCTCGCAGTCAATTATCTTTTTGCTTAACTCTTTAGTAATCAGAACCTGAAGTGCGAAATTTTTGTTAAATATCTATTCCAGTTTGAATGTATGGAAAAACGAATCTATGATATGTACAGCTGTTTCTGATCCTATGAATAGATAATTACAGTTTGACTGATACAATTATTCTTTGACTATGTTTATATCACATTAAGTTTTGGCCCTAGAGAGGGGGTGCGACACTAGTGGTTTCCATATAAACTCTTAGACAATTAAGTAAAAAAAAGAGAGCCCAAACTCTGATACTAATTGTTAATTCTTGAAAACCCAATAGGGGGGGTGAATTGAGTTTTAAAACGATAATAACAATTTCAAAAACTTTTTTGAAAACCTTTTAATATCACAAACAATTATAGCAGGTATAATCAAAGAATAAAGTAATGCGAATATTAAAGAGGCTAGGGATAGAGAAAATGAACCAGACACTGAGATTTATAGTTGTTCGACTTCTTCCAAGCCTACGTCCACTTCCCAAGACTCCCCTTGAGAATTTTTACTAAAGTAGAATGCTTATGGGTGCATTCAAAACCTTTACAACTTCAAGACGATTCTACTAAAAACATGCCCATGTTTTTCTTCTGATCTCTTGAGTTATTCTTTGATGAGATTTACTCACTCACGCAAAGGATGAAGGGTGACTCACCCGAAGATACAATAAATGAGGTGTTTCAATGAGTATCACTCACTCTCTTTACAAAATGATTGGCAATAAATGAGAAGTAAAGAGATGAGATACAAGAGCTGGAGTTGCGAACAATAAATGAGAGCTTGAGAGATTTTGACTTTGATTCAAGCAATACAAAATGTAGGTCTCCAATTGTTTTAAATGCTGAAGAGTAACTCCTTATATAGGCTCTTGAAGATTCACGACTATTAGAGGTAGGTGGGAGTATTAAATGCCAAAAATCCAATCGTTGAACTTAGCCGCACATTTTGAATTTCTGTTGCAGGTGTTGACATAAATGGGTTTGGGTCAACACAAATCTTCTAGGGCTTGGTTCTTTAAGTGGTTGGGTCGACTCAAATCTTCGTTGGTGTTGACTCAAATTTCTGCATCATTCTTCAACTCAATAGTGTTGACACAATTATATTTTGTGTCGACTCTTTTTGTTCTTCAGCTTTCGAGGAGGCTCTTTTTGTGTCGACTCGAAATGCCTTTGGTGTTGACACTATAAAGTCCAGGAACCCTCAGTGAATTTGTGTCGACTCAATTTGACTTTTGTGTCGACTCAAAATTCTTCAAGCAGGCTCAGTATATTTGTGTCGACTCATGTTGCATTTTGTGTCGACTCACAAATTCTGCAGGCAGCCTCGGTACCTTTGTGTCGACTCATCTTCAATTTGTGTCCACTCAAAATCACAGATAACCAAAGTGAAGAAACACTTGGTGTCGACTCAAACTGAGTTTGTGTCGACTCATTTTTAGTGCAGAGAGTCTCGGTTCTTTTGTGTCGACTCAAATTTCAATTTGTGTCGACTCAAAGTTGAAATTCTTGAAAACTTCTTTAACACACAAGTTAAGGTGTTACTCAAATCTCAAAGGTCTCGACACACTTGAGAGATTCAAGTATTCTTTGCCTTAAGTTGTTGATTCAAATATCAATTAGGGTCAACACAAAATATTCTTACTTAAGAATACTTAAGTGTCAATCCACTTGAGAGATGAGTCATCTTATATGGCTAAAGATGTCAACTCATTTGTCAATAAGTGTCAACATAACGTTTTTAGAAATATTAAATATTATCTTTCTAAATTAATTTAACTTAGAAAATAAATCATGAAAATTGTTAGAACTAGGCAACCCAAGAGGGGAGGTGAATTGGGTTTCTTTACTAGAAAAATAGATTTAAAAAGCTTTTTCAGGAAACCTTTTAATATTGCAATGAAACTAGATATGCAAATATGAAATCAAAGCAAAT